>JAZBGW010000050.1:13080-52512 GCA_037464815.1 Mylabris variabilis
AATTGGTACTATTTTGGTAATGAATAGAGGCCGAACTCCAGCTACCCCTTGAACTGGTAGCACAGAGGTAGTGAATATTTTTTTGAATAACTGGTTCTACTATTTTACGAATAACAATATCTTGAAAATAGTTTCTTCTTTGTCTGATGCATTTATAACAACATGGTTAATGACCAATTTCAATACTGTGAGACAAAGATACCGAATCTGATTGTTTATGTCGTTTAAAAAAAAAAAATTAAAATTCTACACAGGTAAAATTTTTGGTACAAAAGACAATGGTCGAGAAACTAAGGGTGGGTGGAACGAGCTGTCATATTTTTTTATTTGTTCGATCACCTGTTACGTTTATCTCTTTCTAAACCATATGCAAATGGTGATTGGCGCGACCGATGCTTTCTAAATGTACAATTACGAGCATAAAAAAGACCACTTTTTGTGGGGCTACGTAAAACAGGCTTTTGAGGACGTTTGTAGCAAAATAAAAGAATTTTCACAGGTCAAATCTTGGAAAGAACGATATTCAATCACGTCCCAAAAAACGTGATATTCTCGGTCAAGAGTCGTTTTTTTGTACCTAGAGAAACGGCCCCATCTGTATAACAAATAGAATTTCAGACCGTTTTTTAATCTTATCATTAAAAGGCTTTAGAGAATTTTTGGAGACATCGATAGATATATTGAACCACAAATGATTGACGAAATTTTTATTCCAGACAAGGTGGGTTTTTCTATTACACGTCATACGAATTTTTATCATTAAATATCCATTTTCTCTAATCTCTGTTCATATATCTGTCGGTATTTGTTGTTTATTATCAATTATCATTAACAACCTATTTCTTTAATATTTTTTTATGTGTTATAGATCACGTAAACGTCGACCCAGCAACAGTCAGGATGATCTCAAAGACACACAAATGGACGAATGTAGTGCTGCTTTAGTATTGATGAGTCTGTCATGTTCACCGCATTCACCGAATTTCAACGGTAAGCCAAGTTGTCAAATCACAAATAGATATACTATACGTATACTTTCTTCCCCCGAATTCACTCAACAATATACTCTCTAAAAGAATTGAAAGTAGACAAAATACTACTATTATACTACGATATGTATAGTAGAGAGACAAGTAACCCAGTTACCTTCAGACATCCTGCCAACTTTTGTTATAGAGGACTTGGTGAATGGCGAAATACGCCGACGTCATCTTGTTACGAAACATGAATGAATCTTTAGTTTTTCCCTCTTAATTACAATATTTATAGGATTTTTTTTTTTTAGTTATTGTTTAGGGAAATTATAGAGGATCGAATTTTTCCGCCTTGGACTTGAATCGGATTCTTGGCCAAGGCAGATTGAAGTCTAGTCACGCAATTGTATTCTAAACTGTAATACAACGAAAATTCATTTAAAAAAAACAACAACATTTGAATTAATTAAGTTTAGATTAGAAACAAAAGAAAATTAAACATATGTGTTTGTTGATATGGCCGTACAGATAATGCACGTGTGTGTAACTAAAACATGTTATGTTAATAGCTCTGGTTTTTATAAAGTAAACACGTGTTAATTTATGAAAATTATCAATAATTGATTTGAAATAGTTTAAAATCTTGTTTTTGTTTTTTTTTTGTTTGTAATATATAATTTCTATGTTTGTTTGTATGTGTTGTGTAGGCTTGAAATGGTTGAGTACATCCCCTGATAGCAGTATAGGTAGCAGTTCAGGATCTTATCGTTCAACCCCGTCACCACCGCCACGTGAATATTCGCCATTACAATCAACAATACAATTATCATCCAGTTCCGTATCCGATGAGGGTATTGTTATGGATTATTATCCAGACGAACTGCCAAGAAAGAAAAAGGTAATTGTTATAATAAATTATGATTTTAAAAAAAATCCCACTGTACTAACGGTGATTGTCCTCGACTACAAGAATTTACCAAAAAACACGCCTAAACATTACTTTTTATTCGTTTATTTATTTGCTTATTTATTTATAAAATTGTTAAATAAACAAATAAATAAATAAAACCGGTGTGGAATTGAAATATTTCTATTAACCTTCATGTGATATTTATTACATGTAGGTGATTGTGTAAATATTACAATTTACGAAACAATAACTGTCAATTTTCTATTTCGTTCGGTTCTTTCTAAATCAAATAGATTGTAGGTGGTGGTTTTGTATTGTGCAAAAATTCATTTGAACAGGGGTAAACACACTTGCACAAAAAAACAAAAAAGATTAAGTACCAATGATTACAATTGAAAGAATTCCAAGAAAACGAGAATTATTAAACGTTTAGCAATCAAATTAATGAAATTTTAACTTTTAACAAGCAAAGGAGGTGACTTTCAATTTTCAATGACCTTCTTTGGCCTTTGTTATAAACATGTAAATTACACTTGAAAATCTCCAATATCGATTTATCGGTATATTTTATATTAATGTTGTTGTTTTGTTTTATTTTTTGTATCGATTATAATTATTCCTATAGAATAATTTAAAACAAAGAATTCAACAATTAAGTAATTATTAATTAACGATCCGCTTTTTTTCGAATTGTTTAAAACAATTAATTGGAAAATTTTCCAAGGGACTATAATTTTTCAAATGTGCCGCAAGTTTCTGAAATGAATCATGGCGGCGTTATCTAGCAACGGTTGCTATAGTAACAAACGTTGATTATATTCATTATTGTGGGTCTATGATAGTTTCTACATTTTTTATTCTAAACAATTAATTTAATTTTTTTTTTAATTTGCGATAGTGTAGAAAAGCTGAAACAGGTAATGATTTTAAAGTATTTAATTCTGATTTATTATTAGCCAAAAAGGCCGTAAGTAGACGCCATCGATTATTTTATTTTATTATTATTTGTACAGGTTTTGTTAATATTTCCCTTAATTTAATGTCATATAGTTTAGCCGTTCTTAAAATAATGTGGTCCGACGACCCTGTCTCGAAAAACATTTTTTTTGCGCGCCCCATCCCAACCCCAGGCATTTGACGCCGTTGTTGAAAATTAATTTCTGGCTCAATAATCTTAGAGACTCCATGTTTCTTGCCTTTTCATCGTCCTCTTGAACTGTTTGCAACCACGCGGACCACAGTTTAAGTACCGCTGATGTAGTTTTCTGGGGAATTTTTAGTAGCATCAATTGGTATCATTTTCAATATTAAATCGTGACAATTAAATAATTGAATGTCGTCTTATTTAGCCTTCTATGTGTTTCACAATTCATAACAATAGATGAATTAAGTTCGCATGGGCGGCTAGATATAAGACACTATCAAACGGAGAGAATAGACAAAACAAAAAAATCTAAATAGAGTCGTTGCCAAATAACTTTAATTTTCGGTCGCCATTAAGAAACGTATGAACTACGATGAAAATTTATAAGCATGCATTTGACTAACGTAGTATTGTTCTGTTTTATTTTTCGCGTTCAAAATAAAAAACCGTAGTTCAAAATCAAGTAAAAATTTCAAAAACTTCAATACTTTAACAAATATAAATCAAATCTACTCCCGTGTTCATTTTTACAACTACGGAGAGAGCGACAAGAGAATATTTGCCTATCTTTGTCCTGTGCAACGTATTAAAAAAGGAAGACCGCTTAACGTGTAGGGAGCTATACATCGTTCTCTCTAGACAGTAGTTTTTATTTGCATCTTTGTTTAACTGCTTAAATTTATAATGTGGTATTTCTTTTAAATGACAATTATTAGTTCACTCGTTAGTCTTCGAAGATCAAAGTTATTCGGCAACGACTATAGCTCAAAAATTATCAATGATAGTTATAGAGAATATTGATATTTAGCGTCAATAAAACTTGAAATTCTAGTGTTAACGTTAGTGTTAGCGTTCGGAATGCGGAAATTCGCAACGCCAATTTCGGTGTTTTTTCTTCTTGTGTTTATTTAATTAAATAATAGGAAATTTGCAATTCGTTTATAATTAGAAAGCGTAAAATTTTGATTTTGATTGTCTTATCTAAGTTTAAGTGGTTGGATCATCGTTTAGAATTAGATTTCTATAACGTAAAAATCGACAATTAAATTATTTATTTTACAGTTTTATACGTGTGTCTGAGTGGTGAAAGTAACAATTTTGATTTCATTCGCTTTTCTCGGTTATTTTTTGAATAATTTACCATTCACTCGAAGATTTTTTGGTTATTATTCGCTTCTTCATACGGAGATGTGTAATCGAAATATTTTGCAAATAATTATAACGTCATCTGACAAAACAATTGGCAATAACAACAATAATAATAATAATAATAATAATAATAATAGTGATAGAAATAGTAACGATAATAATGATTACGTAATTGCGAGGTGACGGGTGTAGACTTAGGCGCAGTCGTAAATACCGGCCGGTTTCATTTGAAATACTACGGTTTTTTTTTTTAATAATTTACAATTAAAAAACTACATCTACATTCTACAAGGCTATTAGAACAATAAACAATTATTGATGAAGGTCGTGTAGTATCATCATCATCATCATTAAAATACGAAATACTATAAATGCAATTTTCAAAGTTTATACGACGCAAATTTCGTTGGCACGTGTGCACATGATTCTCTCTGATCTTATTTCGGATTCGTTGTCAATAGAAATTTATTTAAAATTTTCAATCATTATTATTATTTCGTTTAATTGATATAATAATTGATGAATAGAGAATGTTTTTTTTTATAACGATGGTTATGTTGAATGACAAGTGGCACGTGCCTGTTTCAAGGATAATCAAGCCAAATTCCACATTTTGTGTCCTCGCTATATATATTTTTTTTTATATTGATGGTTTACACGTTTTATAATTGTGGAAGAATTCAGTGAAAATTCATGGACTTTCACAAAAATTCTCAAGATTTAATTGCATACTTACAAAAAGATCTGCTCTATTTAATCAGAATTTATTCAAGCCTTAAATCAACGATTTTAATTAATTGTTTAATTAAATATCTGTTCTGGTTTATTTGTTTTTTATTTTTGTATTTTTGCTTAATGTTTTTTGCGGGTTTCGATTGACAAATGCGTCACTTTCTAGTTCAGTTTTACTATTTGGTTGAAATGAAGTAGATTTTTTTTTGGTCGTCGTTACTTTACGACTAGTGAAAGTGATCTCGATCAGTGAAATCGATTATCAAAGGTCGTTTATTATTGTTCGTTCTACTATCATTCTATTATGTACACGTGTGAGAGTGTGTCTATATACTTTCAATTTTAATTCCATTTCTATCTCACCTATATCATTTGTATTGTTTGTTAACAGTTCCCCCAATATTATAGTTACATTTAGATAGAATAAAACAAGGTCATCTTTTGTTATTGTTGTTTGATAGAGGAAAAATCTTAGAAGAATCCCAAACAACAACAACAACACCATTGTCAAAGCGCCAAAAAAAAGACCTGATTTACCCTTGGCCAGAACGGCTTCAGGTCATCAACCCAATCTACTACTGATTGTGAGTGTGTATGTGCGTGGATTCTGATGAATCCACAAAGTCAGCGACCTTCAATATTGTAAAAGCTGGCGCGCCACCACTACCACCACCAACCACCATTACCACCACTAGCATGAACATCATCGTGTAAAAGCTCCAATTTTTCCTATGAAAATTTCAGAAAATACAAAGGTCAATGACAATTGATTTGTCAACTAATCGTAGATATCTATGAAACAATAAAACAATGACTGATAGAGATAGATAGAAGGATAGAGTATGAGACAGATAGAGAGATAAAGGTAAATTATACATACAGCGGATATATGGATTATTATCGTCATCATGAGGAAATTGATAAGAATTCATCATTATTTCTTAATAATTTTCCTTTTAGTTCTTTGTATTCTAATCGAGACAAATTCCAAACAAATGATTCAAATCAAAGTGTCCTATGTCTTTTGTTGTTTATACTTTGTCTTTTATGCGTCGTCTACGTATTATCACAATACCTGTGCCGTATACGAGTGTAAACAAAGGAAAAACCACAGGCTACTGGTTTTATGTTGTTGTTTTTGTGAAAAATTTGAATAATTGAATTTTTTTTTCACTGAATAATAATAATAATAATAATCGTAACAATAATGATCGAAATTGAAGTTCATTTCCCTTTCGTATGCTTACTCACACTCACCTACTCCTACTATTACTACTATATATGAGATGAGTAAACAAACAAAAGAAAACAGAAAGAGATGGAAATAAAATGCGATTCATGATGTCGCCTGTCACGTTTTGTCCGAAAAAAACAAACAAGAAATTCATCATCATCATCATCACCATCATCAATAACAACGTGATCATAACGGAATCAGTAGCAGAATTTGTAAAGAGAGACGTAATTTATTGTGTAGTGAATCGATGATAAGAGGTCAAGGACACGTGCCATTATCTCTCTTTATACTATACAGGCATACGAAATCATCCTAATAATTTTTCAATAATTGGCTAAAAAATTTTAACAAGATTTTATAAAATATAAAACGTACAGAATCACAAAGAAGATATCTTTGTCTTTATGTAGTATAATACGTGTTGAAGGGTATGGGGGGGCTCTTATTTAGATAGTTCGGTGGGGACTTGGTATATATGTATGTATACATATATATATATATAGTATATAAAAGTAGGAGGGTCATTGAACTCGCAATGTTTACATCGCAATAGGGCTCCGACACTGGTTGAATGCAGTGCAACACCCCACGTCTATGTCTCTAATAACGACGACGACGACGACAACAACAACAACAACAACAAGGAGACGATGTTGTACACTTTCATACATAGAAAAGAAGTTAGAAGATCGGATAGTAGTCGCCGGTCATGCACCTGGAGCCGGCTGGAATCGAGCTTGTTATTTCAACAGCCCAATAAGGCTGCCAAATCTAAATAACTTGGTTATATCTATAAATCTATAACGATGATTTTAGTGATAATTATCGGAATATTCCAATTATCTATTGTGTTTCGTTTCCATTCAAATTTTGGTTATCAATCAAAGTTAGAGAACTTGTGTTTGAATTGCAAAATTTTATCGAATTTTTATCTTGTTATTGATGATGCTGATGATGATGACCTAGGTCGTAGATTTGCATATTGTCGTCTTCCTCAGCAAAATAATTTCGTATCAATAATCAATCCTTTTATCGAGGAAATTGGCAATTCATCAATCTCACGAACAGGAATTGCAAAATCATTCAATGTTGTGTGTTGATTTAAACAGTAACAACAATAACAACAACAACAACGACAGTAATAAGAATTATTTTTAATAAATTATCGGTTCAAAAAAAGCAGGTCATTGTCATTGTCATTGGCTGGGTTGTATCGAATTTGCTGACCGAAAAAAACAACCCTGACATTAAACTTGTAAGACGAAAAATATGAGAATTTATCAATATTTAAACGTCTAAAATTACAAATAATTACCATTATTTAACAGATGGTATATAAATTGAGAAAACTCTTCTACCAGGAAAACTAGACAAGTTTCTCTTGCATTTTCCAATTGTAGCCGGAAGAGGCTTTTTGTTAATTATACGGCGCTAATATGCCCCCCATTTAGACGACGCCATTTCTATCAATCCTCTTAACTGTACATTTACTGGGTGATTCACAATTATGGACTATTATATCTACAACAACAAGTTCTAATTGATGTACAAGGCATCCCAGTTAACTATGGCCAGTTATTAGGATTCTTATCAATTGTTGAGCAATTGGAAGAATTTGCAAGGATTTATAGGAGGGTCCTTAGAGAACATTTTTTCAAAATTAGAATCTCGTAGCTCATTTTTAAATTGGTCAAAAAGTGCTCGCTTCTGATGCGATTTTCAAAAACGATCTAAACACGCGAAACGACTTAGAATTACTCGAAGTTCCTCCGAACATTGATTTTTTCGTCTTTCTCAATTTTTTTCTGATCCAATTTTTTCCTAGAATGCAATGAAAAAACGAAACAAATTAATGTTGCGAGGTTTTTGAAAATTGCAACATTGTCCAAAACTATCATTTTTTGCCCAACTTCCAAATGAGTTACGAGGTTCGAATTTCTCTATTTTTGGTCTCCTAAAATATTTGTCGAATCGCTCTCCTACTAATAGGAGTTTCATAAGAATTGATTACATTTAAAAAAAAAATTGACAGGGAATTTGATAATATAACCTATGTATGTCTTAAGCTTCATGGTTTTTGAACTATGCATTTCGAAATTTATTCAAATTTTAAGATTTGCAATGCTCGATTCAAAAATGTTGTTGTTAAAAGCTTAAAATTTCGAATTTAAGCTAAAATTAGGTACATAATGTAAAATGAAATCTACAGCGTATCCAAGTGCAGAGTATACATTTTTCTTCAAAGAAAATTAACGCCTGATTTTCCAATTTTGCAACAATTTAGAAGTAACCTTTAACCCTTAAAATAATACTAAAGTGTATTTTATAGATTCTTGAAATAGTAGGTACATTAAGAAGCAAATTCTAAAAGTGTTTATCCTTACACAAGCTTAGAACGAGTGTAATAAATGCCTTTTTGAAGGAGCTTCTTAAACTTGAAGACCTGAGGGGTTGTAATTTTTGAAATATAAATGTTTCGGTCAAACACTCCAACCGCGGCTCCACACATTGGTCCCAACGTTGGCGCCAACGGTGTTTGTTTAGTGTAGGGTCAAAGGAAATGGAGTTAGCGCCATATGTTGTCGGTTTTCAAAAAAAACATCGAAGGAGTTAGCACCAACGTTTGTCTAGCCATCCGCACGTTGGAACTTCTTATTCTTACTGCATCCGTTGAAAAGTTTTCTAACAAAATTACTCGTCCAACATTAGCCAACGTTTGCACTAACGTTGGGGCTAATGTGTGGAGCCGCGCCAAAGCTGAACTTTGAAGATGTTTTGTAGATGGAGGTGAAATGCCAGAATGGCCATAACCAAAATTTCTGTTATCATTACAGGCAGGCCACAATCGTAAATCACTCTATAGATAAGTTGAATATGTATCTAGAAGAAATATTAATAAAGAAAAACAACTTGTTTTCTAGGTATTATCAGTTCTTGTTTACAGGAAATTGGTGATGATTTTTTTGGGGTTTGTCTACTCCAACCACATAATCGACAATCAAACAATAGAAAGATTTGATAAAATAATCTGTTTTTGGGGTTCTTTAATAATTTTTCCCTGAAATTATTATCATCGACGTGAATTGAGGGTGGGTCGGATTTTTCATTTTTTTGGTGTACTATAACGTAGTGTTACTAGCAGGCCAAGGACAAAGGATTCGACCAACTTTGATCCTTAAAGCCTTGTCCTTTGCTGCTGCGTTCAGGGGCGGCCTGCACGTGGCATACTCCATCTTTTTCTAACTTATTTTGTTCTTTATAAACAATATCGATCCGCCACCTTCTACGGGCATGTTTAGTAACGACGTCATCATATGAACAACTGCTGGTGCTGGTTCGATCCTGTTTTGTAGCTATAGACAAGGATAACACCAATACAAACTCCTGGTCTATCTCCTCCTCCTTCTCCTGAAATACTGATAATAATGATGATAATGACGTTCTTTGTTTCGGAATTTCAACGAAATGACGTATTAACAACAGAGATTTACCACCCCTTGTCGTTGTTATTTATCAGGAATAGCTAGTTAATAATTCTGTTTCATGTTAATTTGGATTAGAAGATCAAGATATAATAAAAGACCACCCCTTAAACTACCTGTTGGTATTGAAATTCTTTTTTTTTGAGAAGGGGGACCAGTTCGTTCCCTTCTTGCTCGTGTATTTTTGTGGTATTCTTGTATGCCAATGACCACGGATAGACTTGCTGAAGGAAAAAAAACACCACCTACCTGCTATATTTACAATGTCTACAACCCCTAATATTTTTTTCTTTCTGTCTGTTACAGAATCTTACACGTATTGTATTCCAGTGCACATGGCCTAGCTGTTTGAAAATTACCAACACCTGCGAGGCTATCGAGGCTCACGTAAGGTACGTTAACCCTTATTTTTTTCCCCAGTTTCACTGAAATCAAGAAAAAAAATCATGGTAGGCTATAAATAGAACAACAAACACATGTTAGATTTTTTTCAATATATATTGTTTCATCAACCCCTACAGTTTTTTTTAAAATGGTGGCTACCCTTTGTCTATTTTTAGATAAAATTTCAATGACTATTATTGATTAGTGTCATTAACATTTATGTAGATACGGGGCAAATTTTTTTAAAAGAATCATCGCCGATGTGATGGCATAACGGTGTGTGTGTTTTGCACGAATTGTTGTTGTTGCCAAAAACGGAACCTTTAACGGTGTGTATATGTGTGTGTGTGTGTGTGTGTGTGTCTGTGTGTCTGTGTCTTTACGGGGGCCAAGGATATTGCGTCAGTTTCGCGTTGTTGCGAAAAGCAAAAACCCAAACACACTCACACACAGAGATGCCGATTAGAATTTTCACTGATTTCAACCTGTATTTTTATAATAATCGTCAAAGGTGTGCCCATGTGTGTGTGTGGGGGAATTTGACGACAATAACAACAACAAAATGAAATTTTTTAAACAATTCTCGTGGCCGACATTAACCTTGGCAATTAAAAACGCTATAGGAAGAACGGTGCCAATTTCAATTTTTAAACTTCAAAAAAACTGTTATTTAATCGATTTTGTCTCTTGATCAAGACAAAAAAAAACCTCATAATTAAAACAAATATTTGTTTTTTCCCTGTTGTCTTTGTCATTGTTATATTGCTACTGTTCTTGAATTGAAAAATACGCACGTGTAGCTATTGCGTGTGTATATTTACGTAATAAGCTGTTTATTGACGGGACCTTGTAAAATTTACAATATAAATAGGAGTGTACTAGCTCTCCTACCGCAATAATTTCCTTGATCCTTGACAAAAGTTTCAATTTGGCTCATTTAAAACAATCAAAATTTATGCAAAAATTTAATGAAAAACAAACACCCATACAGGGCGTGTCTTAGCGATGAGCCATTAAATATATAACAAGTTCAAATTAATGGAAGTTTCTGAAATATGTTATATAGCCATTTTGCTGTCTGAATTATCTTTCGATGGGGTGGAACACCCTATTCTCTTAAGTAGAATGGTATATTTTTTATTGCATTTTTATATTATTATATTACATATTCCAAAAACCTGCCTGAAAGAAAAGTTAATTTCAATTAAACGCTGAAAGATAATTCTATGCTATAAGATTTGGTAGAAAGTACATAATTGTGCTAATTAAATTTCAAATTTTGACCTTTCACCTGCAATAGTTTTCAAGATATGAATTTTTCAAGCGAACACTGCAAAGCTAAAAATTTTACTACAAGTTAAAATATCTCAAAAACTTTCAGCGTTAGACTATAAGTCGTATTATCAATGTTCCCTTCGATTTAACCAAATCATTTAAAAATGCAATAAAAAATACACCATTCTATGTATTTAAAATGAGAAAGTAGGGTGCTCTACCCCATATAAGGGGGTGTTGTTAGAACAAGGGTAACTCAGGCGACAAAATGGCTATATACTAAATTTCAGTAGCATCCATCAATTAGAATTTCTTTTACTTTTAATGGCCTGTTGCTAGAACACATCCTGTAAACACAGGGTCATATGCAGTTTTAGCAAGCATACAGGACCGACTTTAATTTTCAGTCAATGAAAAAATAACGCCTCTTCCACAAAACTCATCCAAAAAAAAATCTTAGTGATTAAACTAAAACTAGATAATAGATAATAGGTGTTATCTAGTTCAGGTTCAACAAGGCCTTTATCTCGTGTTATTTTTATAATATAATTATTACCAAGGGCAACTATTGTTAGCTTATAACTTATATATGATAAAATTCATTAGATTTTTGATGATAAAGATAAATTTTGGTGGTATTCCAGGAACACTATTGCGTATTCGTTGAAAAATATACATCTTCATTGTTTATATAATCAAAATAGTTATTTATACAACAAAATGGCAAATAAGATACGTCTTATTTATCCCTTAACGTAAGATTTGTATACAAAATTTTAACCAACATCGAACACATTTTAAATAATTTTAAAAAATATCTGTCAATGCCAATAAATTTATTTGACAGGTAGGTAAAATATTAAAACATAGTAGACTTGATTTTTAGTTGCCATGGAAAGTTAGTATTTTATCCCTATACCTACCGTGGTAATACTCACATCACGACCAATAAGAATGCGTAATTTTTGTAACACACTAGTGTGTTATGAGGTGCTTTATTGATCTAAAATTGGTATAGTTATGGCCCCTTTACACAGGTGTTGGATAAATGATATTTATTCGTTTAGCATTCACTAAATACATAAATTATTACAAACATATACACACACACACACACAAAACTACCAGTAATTGTTTTGAGAATTGAGTTTTTCTGTATAATTTAGAATAACCTTGACCGATGTTGAAATCCTACCGCAATCTAATTTATTGTAAAGATCACAAAATAATTAACTAGAATTCAATACCTAATTTAATATGGAATTTATTGTTTACAAAAAAGTTGAAAAAAGTATATAACTGAAGAATTTGTAAATAACTAATAGAATTAAATGAAATTAGACAAGGCCGCACGTGTTTTCTTGTGGGAATTTTTGAAATTTACGTTTTATTCTTAATCCTGAACAGAAAATCAGCTGGTTTTGTAACGTGTCCAATTTGTGCAAATTTCAAGGATTATTTTGTAATACATATACAAAACAAACAAACAAAATTATTTATTATTATTATTATTATTACAGGACTCATACATCTTGTGCTGGCGAAGAGGAATTCTATTATACAGAAATTGAAATGGGTCTAACTAGTCCACCACCGACATTATCACACCGTGATATGGCCAGGCCACCGCACGAAGATCCTGATTATCAACGACAATTAGTTGGTACAATACGTCAAAATTTATTAACACAACCACAACCAATCATTATACCACAATCACCACATAAATTATTGAAATTATCACCACGTCCGCATAGTCCAAAAACACCAGTTTCACCGCGTCGTATCCGTGGTGAAAATAAGAAATGCCGTAAAGTTTACGGTATGGAACATAGGGAACAATGGTGTACACAATGTAAATGGAAGAAGGCATGTTCACGATTTGGTGACTGATCTATAACCAAATAATTGTTTATTATTAAAAGAAATAAATTTAAATATGAAATTATTTAAAAAACAGTGCTAACGGACACTCAAATTCTCCACAGTGACCTCAACAAAAACAAAAAACAAAAAGTGTTCTATTTCTCTCGTTAAAAAAGAAACGATCTCAGATATCAATTGCTGATAAAGTACAAGTTTTATTGACGGAAGAAAATGCCACCATATAGAAATCATTAAAAAAAAGACCAGAAAGTTTTAATTTTGAAAAGAAAAAGATCTCAAAGCCAAAGTGCGTAAATGAAAACACTATACGTCGCGCTACCTTACCTTATTTTTTCTTTGTATTATTTGTTATTATTATTATTAGTATTATTATTGCAATTAAGAGGAACTACCAAAATTTGCGCCATTTTCCACGTGATAATAGTAATAATAATAATAAAAACAATTTGACTCTTGTATTTTATGAGAAATACAAAATAGTATGATAATTCACATTTAAATTGAGGAGATATTGTAAGTGAGATTTATTATTATCATTATTACCAATATCATCATTTATATTACTGATAATATTGATAATAATATGGATTATATCCACCAACTGCCATAGTGTTTTTATTGATGAGAAGGGCTGATTAGCGATTCAATTTTTTGCACTTTCCGGAATAAACTCGTTAAAGGCACTCAACCCTAAGGATATGTATCTGTAGCAACAAATGTGAAAAAAATGTGAAGAAGTTTGCTGATCTTACTATTGTTTGTCAAATTAGTCGAGGTTCTGATCAATTTGAAAAATTTTCAATTTCATTTCCAAATATGTCCGAAAGTGCAAAAAATAACGTATATAACTCGAGACTAGAGTGCTTCCTTTCGTTCCTCGAGTATTGTCACTTCTACTCTCGGGACGAAATACCGCACTTTAGTCCCTTGTTATAACATGTGTACTATTAGAAAAAAGTCATCAATACGGCGCTAAAATCACTGCCCGATAAATGTTCTTGTTACAAAGTTCATTACAATTATTAATTTTTTTTGCAATTAAATAATTTTTCGCCTGCTTATTATGGTATTATTGTCATATCTACAATTATACATAAATATACCTATCCATACATATATCTATACACAAATAAAAAAGAAAGTAATGAAGAAATAAATCATATTTATTACAATAAGAAACGCAATTGTGCACTTAATTTTTAAATAACAAAATCGTATATTTACTCATTTCATTACCTCTAAGTCTTTCATTATTATTATAATTATTATTGTATTAATTATTATTATTGTGTTTTTTTTGTTATTGTCAATTTTAAGACTATAGAGTATTTATATTATTATTATTATTATTATTACTATTATTATATATTATATATATATTTGCAATAAAAAGAACATTATATATTTTTCAGAGAGTATTCATATACAACAACAATATATTATTAATTTTGTAAGTTGATCATGTTAAGTGTTAAATATTCGTCATTTTCTTTACATAAAATAAACATACATACATACGTAGGCTTAAGGTGCGTATAAATAATATATATATACACAAATAAATCTAAGAGAATCATACATATACTATATTTAAATTAGTTGCGATTAATTATTCATATTTAGAGCGAGATTTTGTGAAAACAGATTCAAATTGTCAAATTTATTAAATAAAGTACCCATATATATTATCTAGTATGCATGCATTTTATTTTGTTATAATCTAAAAATCGTTAATTTCATAAAGGAATCGAAGAAAAAATGTTGAAGATTCAAATTACGAGCCGCTACTGTTAATTATCGATCAAGTCGATTTCTCTGCCATGTAGTACTCAAAAGATGAACAATATGCTTCAGCTATCAAACAATACATAGCGCTATCTGCTAATTTAAGATAACATTATAATTTTTGTTATAATAACGCAAATACTTGTATTGTTTCTCTACAAATAATTATAACAACGACAAATAAATTTAAAATATCAATAAAAATGAACAACTATAGGATGCAACTTTTAAAATAGCAGTGTCGATATAGTAGGATACTTTAACATAAGGTGATTGAACCAGTGGCGTCACCTCGCTATATTTACGTATTACTGCAATAAAATAGCGTTATTTTCAATCCTTTATTGTGAATTTGTGGTTTAAAATAATAAAATATGGTTAATGTTGTGATAATTTGTGTATTAATTATGATGTTCGTTGGTTGGAAATTTCGTCTATTGTAGCTAGATGGCAGTGTTCGAGCTGTCATCTGTTTGTAATAACCGTCATTTTCGTTTTAAAAGATATGTCAATCAACGTAAACGTATCAGGTAATCCTGTTTTAATTAAAAATGGCAAAATGGTTAATAGTTTTAATAAAGATGAATTTGATAAGCGTCGTTTGATGCGTTTACAACAGGTTCGACAACAGTCAAAAATTATTGCAGAGAATCTTCGAAATAAGGTCCGTTGCCCGAATAAAACAATGCCGTCAACAACACCAACAACAGCAACAACACAACAATCAGATTGCGAGCAGCAATATGAAGAACAATTACAATGTTGGCAAGCGAAACGCTTATTAGAATTACAGAATCAATATCAAGATGCTTTATGCGAGATCGGTTTAGGACATCGACAGGTTGATTGTGTCTTATCAGAAGAAGCTGAATTCGATCAACAACAACAGATTAATGGAATCGTAGCCGAGGAGCGTGGACGTAATGCTTTAGATAAAGTACAGATTAAGAAAAACGAACAGAATATCAAAAAAGCGATACCGATACAACGTAAAAAGATTGTTAGAGATATGGAGAATGAACGAGCTGCTAACTTAGCAAAAGTCCAACAGAATAAATGCTGCAAAATAAAACAGAAGAAATCAACTATTGATAGAACCGAGCAAGACAAAAACAAAGAAAATCGAATCGTGGAAGAGTTGGATTTACAACAAGACAACGAATCGACACGCCCGAAAACAACACAAGAGAAAGAAGTTGTGTGTAAAGAAATCCAAACAACTCCCAGTCTATTTGAAGGTATTAAAATCATATTTCAATGACTTAAACCTGAAATAGTCCAATTATAATTTTTAGAGGCAAAAATCAAGGATAAATTCGTACAAACTTCGGGACTAATTGAAACACCTGGACAGCAAGAATTTTTCAAAGATACCAGAATTTCCGAACGAATGAAACGGCGACAATTACCCGATCCGATACCCGAAATCTGTAAAGATGATGATTGTATCAATATAGAAGGTGTAAAATCGTATAGAAAACCGAAAATTGTATGTTGTCACCATTGCCAATGTAACGATAGAAAAATCGATGAAATTCCGATTGACAGAACGAAAAAAACTGACGAGATTCCAATAAAATCGAAAATTAAATTGAAATCAACGAAACGTCCTTGTTGTGATTTACCGTGTGCGGCATGTGTCGATCGTATTGATGATGGTGATTTGACAACATCAATATTGAGCGATGATCGTGAATTTGATGAGAAATTACAGCAGCAACAGTATGAGAAGCAAGCGAAATTACGCGGTAAGAAAGCTTTAGAACGCGAACGTATCTCTCGTGATTATCAAGAATTATTACGTAAATTGCCCGTATTACAGAAACAAGAAAATCTACTTGATTTAAATAAGAAAAAAAATGAGAAATTTCATATGTGCGAGGAACGTTTAAAGGAATTAGAACGCCAAAAACAGAATCAATTGGATAATGTTTACGAAAGATTATTTGTAAATGAACCGAAAACGACAGTTATAACATTACCGAAAAAACAAGATTTACCGCAATGGGATACTGATACAAATCAACAAACACAACAAACAAATACAAATCCTCAAGACGAATTGAAACGGTTATTAGATAATTTACAACAACAAAAAGATGAGTTATTACGTGAAAATGTTGAAGAGATTAAACGAAATGCTAAGAAACGTAAACGACCTGTCACATCACCAAATTCTAGTGATAATGATGTCAATAATATGGAGAATAAAACAACACAAACTAAATTAGAATGTAAAAAGATTAAAACACGACCAAAATGCAATCGTAAAGTTGTAATTTTACAAAATACAAGCACACAAACAAC
The DNA here is from genome assembly GCA_037464815.1 of Mylabris variabilis. Taxonomy (NCBI): domain Eukaryota; kingdom Metazoa; phylum Arthropoda; class Insecta; order Coleoptera; family Meloidae; genus Mylabris; species Mylabris variabilis. Next base: position 30,347 of record JAZBGW010000050.1, read on the forward strand.
ACCGAAAGTTGAAATTAGTATTGCAACATCGCCAACAATACCGAATAAAATTGATAAGAAACAAGAAGAGATTTGTACTAAACCTCATATACCGTGTACTTGTGATATTGCAACAACAAGCAAACAAACTAATCCTTATGAGATAGTGATAAAAGTCCAACAAGATTATCGGCCTGCTGTTGTAACAGATCCACCTATAAAAATCGATACAAAACAACAACAACATCAATCTAGAAAATCAAATATTAATAAGAATTTGCTTTGGCGGCAACAATTAAGTCAGAATTCATCGTTAGGTACAACACCAACCTCTTATTTAAGTCCACCGAATTTCAGTAAAAGCTCCTCGTTGAAGAGCAGCGATAATGGTTGCTGTAGTAGGAATAAATCGCCGAAGAATTATGTGAGATATTCGAAACGTATCGAAGCTAAAATCGATGGGACTCTAGATCCTCGTCTATTGAAATATATACAGAAATTATTGAATTCGTCGCGAAAAGACGTCGATAATCTATCAACAAGTTCACCGAGTGATGTTTCAACACCATCACAGAGTACAATCGAGATACCATCGAATCATACGTTGAGCCAATTAAAAAGCGTAATGAAATATTTTAATTTAACATCAGCAGATATTAAAAATGCTCTCAATTCAGTTGAGAAACAATCGATGCATTACAATACGAGCGAATCGAGCGAGGAAAAAATACATATTGATAATGATAGTAAACAAAAATCGGATAGTGAGAAATATACGGAAATCGTCGAGAAAATATCAGATCTTACTGATATGATTAATGAAGTACGTGCTGAGAAACAGAAAATCTTAGAAGAGACATCATCAAATTGTTGTTCGAATAATTCAGCAAATCACGAGGAGGCTCTAAAGAAATTATTGGATATCGATTTCAGTTTTGCACGAAAATTAAAAAAGATGCCACCTAGAGAATTAGAACAAGCAGGTGCACAAGTTGAGATGATCAGCGATGAAGAATTACTAGCCAGATATAGACGTTTACTTGAAATTCCAACCAGTGAAGTGAATGAAAATCGAAGTAGAGAAAACGAAACGGTGGATGCAGCACCGATCCCTTTAAATATCCCAAAATTACCGAAATTCGATTCGACAAAAACAAATCAATGTAAATCGAAACCACCACCATCGAAAGCCCTGATGAAAGCCCCACAAGATCTCGGTATACCACATGAATTATCAACAATATTAGAAGCCGATAGTCAACTATCTGCCAAAGTCAATGAAGCTAAACATATTAAATCGATCGAATTACGATTATCGAACGAGAATAGTGAAGCATCAGAAATTGAGGAGGCAATGGAGGAGATGTTGAAGAGTATCGGTATGTCATGGGCTATACCGACATTGCGTAAAACACGCGAAGCTCTAGCTTTGGCATCATCTTCATCATCGACTGCCTCACCATCATCATCATCATCGTCGTCATCGAATTCGGCCGATATGGAAACATCGGGCTGTGCGAAAGCTAAGACTAAACCTAGCTTGAAGTGTTTTCTAACGAAGCAATTAATGCAAGGAAGTTGTTGTAATGCACCCGCTGATAATCAACAATTCACATCAACGCCGATTTGTGGAACTTGTGATTTTTTTTCCGGTGAGACTGAATTAAGTTCTGTACAAGAGGGTAATTTTGTTCAATTCCATTCTTTAGGTACTTCTACTACTACTGAGAATAGTTCTAGTAAAGAAGATAGTGGTGGTAAATCAAATGGTTGATTGTTGTTTCATTTTCTATATATTCCCGATTAAAATTAAATTTGTACAAATTAAAAAATAAAATAACTTAATTAGAGGTATGTACAGATAAAGAAAATATTTACAATAAATACAATCGAATTAAAAAATTACACGATACGACGACAATATAAACGAAATTCAAACGATTATGTATGTGTAAATTATATAAATTTGAAACATTTTTGTTTATCGTGTGGTATCCGCGTTTTAAACAGAATCGAATCGGCACGATATTGTGTATTCAATAATGGTGTATATCCGAATACTTGAGAGAAGAAATTGATGCATTTGTGGCGTTCTTGAAAGTGAGTATCATCCTCTGATAAACTCTGCGGACAACCAGGACACCGGAATGTCCATCTTGATGTGACTTTAACTGGTGGTAAACGTGTTATATGACTAACTAGAAAATTCATCGCAATATCCTCACAATTCATATATTCATCAACTTTATCCCGGATAGCTTGCGGCAACCATTTCCAATACAAATGCAAATAATGCCGATGCAAGAATGCAGCACCAGTCAACACCATACTCAATTCACAACTATAATTCGAATTGTACAACCAACTGTTTTGCGTATTTATATCCCAAGCATGATAACGTCCAGGGAAACCGACGATACGTTGACGATGTTCACGCCATACACGAAAACCAAACAAGATCTCATCGTGACGCAGATGTGCATCATCATCTACCGATAAAATAGCTTCCGTTTGTAAATTATCCAATGGCAAGAAGCGATTATTCAACGAATTACGTGCAGCTTTAATGATATGAACAGGTGCACCGATCTCGGGCCAACGTAATTCAGCACTAGGTGGACGTGGTGAATTCCATATAACAACAACCGAATTTAAATATGGTAAACCACGTAGACGTGCAATCGAATCCAATAAGACTTGTTCACGTTCATATGTCAATAGGAGAACGGTGAATTGTTCACGGGGATTATTACCACCTAATGATTCAGAGAATTCTTTACCGGCACCTGTAATTTAAACAATTTTGTTAATAAATTATTGAAATCAATCATTGATTGTGATTGCCTCCTTGTCCTTGGCCAATCGGTCGAAATCCCCTACCAGATCCTAGAAATTTCGCATCCGATGGCAAGATTGGATCAGTCGGTAATGCTGGATATAAATGGAATGGATCACCCCAATCATTCCACAATTCATGGCCTTGTGTTAGACTTAAACTGTAATTGCGACGGAACGATGGACTGTTATAAGGTGGTTCTAATGGACCTAAACTCTCTTCTTGTTCCGTATCCACAGCTACAGTCACCTGTATCGGTTGAAAAGTCTCATTAAATACCGACAATGCAGTGACTGTTTCTATTGGTATTGGTGGTATATTTAAACGATCACGTAATACGGCAACAATCGTATCTAAAGTACTCTGTACTGAGGCTAAATAACGTTCCCAAACTAAACGGCCCTGTCGACGCATCAATAAAACATCTTCATCGGGTATGGCACGCAATAAGAAATGTAATTCAGTGATACGTGGACGTGGTAAGAATACAACAACACGCTTCCATTGAATCACCTCATCGTAAGCTAAACGAATTTGATCACCACCTAGAATCACCGGTATTGCACCGGAACGTAATGCCTCATAGATGCGAGCTTGTAATAAAGTTGTCGATACGAAATCGAATGATTTCGGTGCAAAAATCAACACGTACGTTGATTCTTTCAATATAGACCGACGTGAACTGTCTGTACCGCATAAAGACCAATCTTGTGTACCTCTATTCACATTATCATCACTAGCCGGTATACATTCGAATTCAAATAGAAAACGATCAGATTTACTCGTTTTTTCCAAATCTTTCAAATAATCGATAATAAATCGATCCAATTCTGTATGTTCTTTATCAGTATCATCGATCATTGTAACCGGCGGTGTTATCGTTGATGATAAGGATTTAAGATTCGTTTTAATTTCGCCTTGAAATGATAGTAAATATTTCCGGCGGGCTGGTAACATCGTTGAACACTCCTGCCAAACATCACCACCTGGCGGTCCCAAGACCGGCGACACAATCAAATCGAAACCTGGCCGGAATCTCGCATGTGTAAATGTCGATTGTACCACAATTGCTTTACCTGTAAAACATTTTTCTTAAATTAATGAATACGTTAAATTATAGTCCAAAACCTGTATCTATCGATGCAAATACATCACCCGATGCTGATGTTAAATCACGTCGATTCAAATTCAATAAAATATGATTACGACCATCACCACCCCAATACGGTAAACGTTTCAAAGCATCCAAATCCAACGGTGGTAGATTTCTTTGATTGTTGAAACTATCAACATCATCATCATTATTATTGTCGTCTCTAAGAACTTCACCAACTAAAACAAGATAGATACAGGCTTCTTTTGGATTGTTCGTTAAATGCGGATTATAGCCTAATGTTTGTTTTAATGTTGTCTTTAAGAAACCATCAATATCCCAACCATCATTCATGACAGGATATTGATCTGGTTCGTAAAGATAAACTGGGAAGCCGGATGTTAACGAACATCTTGAATGATCGAAACAATTAAACATACGACAATACTGAATTTGTATTAATGGTAATGGTGTTTGTATTACTGGTAATTCGTTGATTATTAAACGTTTCGGTAATGCTAAATCTGGTGTATTTTGCTGTAACGCCTCCTGTTGTGCAACTTGTGCTTGTTCTACACTAATTTTTAAACGATTCAAATTCGTCTGTTGATGCACCAATTCCTGTTTAAGTTCGTCGATATTTTTTGTATATAATTGAATTTCTGTCAATAATTTCTGCCGTTTACGTTCCATATCACGCAACTCACTCAATACAGAACCTTTAATACGAAATAATTCTTCTACGCCGACTCTCAAATCGGATTCTTTCATTGTATTCAAATCTTCCGGTAGATCGATATGTGAATGTGCATTATGTGTTATATGATTTACATTATTCCGTTCGATATTCGATAAATAGAAATGTGTAAATAACGGTGTTAATATCAATATAATAAATACCATGATAACTATGCGACTTAAACGTATCTTGACTAAACGTTGGCATATCTCTTTTATAGATTCAGTCATTTCTAATAACATTTTCAAGTTAAATTATTCTAATCTATCTCAAATCAGTCGATTTTGTTTACACGATCACCTAACCTCAATCTTCTGCAACTATAAAAAAAACAATAAAAATCGCACTAATTAACCGAAAAAATCACCAAAATTAACCCATTATTCTTCTTCATTATTGATAATCAAGTAAAATTAAAAATAAACATCATTTTAGTGATAAAAACTGGAAAATTTTGATAAAATTGTAAAACTAATAAATTTTGGGCAGCTCCAAAATAATTAACTTTGACAGCTGTCAAAACAATGTTGCCAAGCTTAGCACAGCTAATTCCTCAAATCGATAATGACATTCCTAAAATGGGATTGCCATTAGCAAAAATCAAAATTTAACAAAATCAACAATTGCACTTTAAATTGTAAGTGTAGTTAAAATCAGTAATACAAGACTTTAAATCCACTAATTTTATTGATTGAAATTGTAGAAATTTTGTACAAGTTGGCAATGTGTATTTGGATGTTTTGACAGTTAGGTTCGTTTACACAAAAATCAACAGATGACGGTACAGCGGATACAGCCAATAAATCTTAAAAAATCCTAGTAATTATTAGTTTTTGAAATGCTAAATTATTACTATTTGTTTGCAATACTTCAATTTACCGATTTAATTATAAATAATAATTTATATCTGATTCTTTTATTCTTGGTGTGTGAGCCCATGGTGCAGCTGATTTGGCGCGATTGTAGCGTCATCTGTATCTGTCATATCCAGGATGTGGTGAATTTATTGTAAATTCAATAAATTCCCGCCATTCTAAATGGTTTTATTAGTGATAAATTGTTTAATTATCGCTTACTTTATATAAAAATAATCAATTGATTATTATTGTATAGTGTTGTTATAATTAATTTGATTGGGCGGGAGAATTTGTGTTGTTTTTAAATGGTGCGGTAGAATTTGGTATTAAATAGGCGCCGTCAATCCGGGGAGCGTATCCCACGTGGTAGTTTTGTTAACCAATCAGATACAAGTCTTTGTGCCCGCCGCCAAGCTCATACCAACTAGATTCAGCATGAAAACGTATTTATTGAAAGACGTATAAATGTGTTTTAAATTCATTAAAATTTTATAGATTTATTGAAATTACAAATTTGATTCTATCAATTATAGTTTGATAAAGTTAATTTGAAATTTTGTTCAATATTTGTTCGTTAATTTTCTATTTGAAATATTGTATTGTAATAGTCGCCATTTTTGTATATCTACTCTATTACACACATCTGAAAAAGAGTTATTTTTTTATTTGTGTAATGTATGTGTAGATGTGTGTTTGTGTGTGTGTAGCTAGTGTTGTCCTGTTGTTTTTTCAATGAATTTTTTTGGATGATGAAACGATTATTCAACGATTGAATAATTGCTGTGCAGTTGGACAAGATAAATAATCCAAGTAAATATGACACAACAGAATAATACAACGAATTGGGTTATCCAAGGCACCAATGGTAATTCAATTTTTTCCACATTATCTTTATTAATATACAAGGGTATCTTAATTGAATTCCAAACATATTTCGAATTATTTCAATTTTAATTAATTGATAATCAAGGGAATTCAACAAAAAAAAGTTGATCGTTTTTATCAAATTTCCAGGGCAACCACAGATGATCAAAGTGGTCCAACCGGCTGGTAAAACAATCGGTAGTATCATGACGTCAACTGTTTCAGGACAACCGCTGAAAATCCTGAAATCCACCACCAATGCCGATGGTGTCCAGGTAAATCCAGGGAGGAAATCCACGTAGGGGATAATTTCGCTATCTTCATAAATATTCATATCTTATCAATGAAACAACAATTACGAAAAAAAAAGACGAATTGTAAACAAGTAGGCGGTGTATTTCCTTAACAAGACCAAAAGAACGTGTGGTACCACTGTTTAAATAACAATTAGTACCCACATTTTTAATTATTATTCATTTATTCATTTCCGGGTCGTACTGAAATATTCAAATCAATCGAAATTCGATAACGTGTTGGTTTTTTAAATATTGTTATCAAAAAGAGTGTAAAAATAGGTTCAACGGATTTATTTAAATGTGACAATTTTGACAGTAATAATTGCCAACTTTTTGAATTGAAAAGAACTACGGTGTGATAGAGTGCCGTTTTTTCTAGCGTGTCTGGTATATTTGTACTTGAAATTTTTCTAATTATGATTATAATTCTTTTTATTTAAAATTGATTTATTTTTCAATTGTTAAAAAATTAATTGTAAATACGTTTATTTTTATATCAACTAGTTTGTTTTTTAAAAAATTTAAACGATCACAATGTTTTCAGAATTTGTTTATTGTTAGATTGAAATTTTTATTGTTATTGTTATAGTGGAAATTTATTGAGAGAAAATCGTGGTAAATTCTACTGATATTCTTTATCAACAACATTTTATAGAACTGATAGACTGATATCTTATCTAAACAGAAAATGAAGAGATGGGGAAATCAAATTTCAATCGTTTACTTCAAATAAAAATTGCACATTTCTTCATATACAATACGTGCAGTAATTTGAGAAAATAATTGGAAATTCACCAAATAATGAACAAATGTCGTAAATGTTTAGTAATTTTGAGGCTAAATTTCCAACAAACCTGAACTCAAAGGCCCTAACTCAAAACTCGACTGACAGTGAATGTAGTCTAAACATTGCTCATTTCAGTCTGGTCATTTTCAAGGAAAAATTTAATAAGACTAGATTGAAAATAGAGAATTAAGCTCAAAAATTTAATCATAAATATATGGAACAGTGTCGTACTGAAGATGTGAGAGCAGAATTATTTCAAAACTGACGATTTGGCTCTAGTTTTTCACAAAACGTGCAAATTTAGCTCAAACATTTTCGTGTTTGTATTTTAAACATTTCAACGAAGTGATGATTAATTCAACAATGGCCGGAAATTGTTAATTTTCTATTTAATAAATAGTTCTATATCCAGTACGAGTTGAAGGGGTTATGAAAGTTACAAAATATTCTTAATTCTTGGACTGAAATCTAGAAGTTGTAGAAATTCTAATTTGTTTAAATACCCCTTGCTCTAAAAGTAGACAATTCGTATGAAACCTTTATTAGTTGTAGAGCAATTCGAAAAAAATGTCTAGAAACCATTTTAGTAAAATTAGAACCGCGTAGCTCATTTTGAAGTTGGTCAAAAATCGCTCGTTTATGACGAAATCGCGATTTTCAAAAACAAATTATACGCGTTAAATGACTAAGAACGATTTGGGGACGTTCCCAATATTGATTTTTTTATTTTTTTCCATTTCATTCCAGAGTGGAAGAAAATGTTTCTCATTTTTCCTAGAAAGCAATGGAGAAAAAATTAATTAATTAATTGTAAACAACGATGGAAATATTAATAATAATACGATATTAAATAATTAATTAAAGAGCGCTTATCATCGTTTTAACAACTGAGAAAAGTCGTGGGTTCGTATCCCACACGCCGATCCAAACTTTTCTTAGTTAAAACGATGATAAGCGCTCTTTAATTAATTATTTAATATCGTATTATTAGAAAAAAAATTGTTGGGAGGCTCTTCGAGTCATTCTTAATCGTTTTACGTGTTTAGCTCGTTTTTTAAAATCATGACCTTTTCCAAAACGAGCATTTTTTAAAATCAAGTGCCAAATACGCTACAAGGTTCTAATTTTGCTAAAATGATGTTTTGAATCACTCGTCAAATAATAGTTTGATACAAATTGACTACTTTTAGAACAACAGGGCGATATTTGTTGCTAACTTGTACAATAAATTAGATCCATTCAACGAAATTTTACTTGTTCTACATTTGAAGATGGGACAATCGCCTGTAGAAACCATATTTGAGGTTTTTTTTGGCGTAGTTTAGTCAATCTCTAAAATTACTGTACGTACTATAAATGTTGCTCTTATAACTGGTCATAGTTTGTTCATTTCGATTCAATAATTGATGACGACGTCAATTTTTAAATAATTACCATACTTGTTTCTAATTTGTGTACATTACGTAATTATCAGAGATACATAACAATAATATCAATATAGATAATGGTAATTGAAGGGATCATTTTAAAATTGTTTATGTATTGAATTTCAGATATTTAATACAACAGGTACGTCAACACAATTTTTACGAACAATAGCAACAACACCCAAATTCGTTACAACAAGTAAGTTTAAATTAAGATAAATAAAACTGATAATAATTGTTTATATTCATTTTAAAGGTGGAATACCATTAAATGAACTACCAAAAGGTACAAAAACCATCCGTTTAACACCATCACAAATGGTAATTATTTTTATTTTATATACAATTTTAAATCGATTATCAATACATTTTATTTGTTTATATAGCAAAATATAAAATTAGTACCACAGAGTACACCACAAAAAATACCAATAAATCAAAGTACAAATTTACCAATAATACAACAGACAACATCCAATTTAAAAGTCATCTCACCACCTATCTTAACAAGGAAACGTACCGATCCATTAGATGTAGAATATGTGCCCGATACGTAAATAAATAAAACTAGATTTTTTTTATTTTGTTGCCTCTATAATTAATGGCATATTGTAGGAAACGTGTACGTAAAACTGAAAAAGTCGGTAAAGGTTTACGTCATTTCTCGATGAAAGTCTGTGAGAAAGTCCGTAGAAAAGGTAAAACCACGTATAATGAAGTTGCCGATGAATTAGTTGGTGAATTTGCACATGCTAGCAATAATAATTCATTAGCCGATCAAGTAAATATCTTGTAATTTTTGTTTAAATAATTAATTAATTCATTAATCAATTTTAAAATAGTACGATCAGAAGAATATTAGAAGACGTGTATATGATGCATTGAATGTTCTAATGGCAATGAATATAATTTCGAAAGAGAAGAAAGAGATAAGATGGATTGGTCTTCCAACGAATTCGTTACAAGAATGTATACAGTTGGAACGGGAGAAAATTAAAAAAATGAATATAATTAAAGAGAAAAAGAAACAATTACAACAATTAATTAAAAATCAGATATCATTTAAGAATTTGGCACAACGGAATAAGGAAGCTGAAGAGAAATATGGACCACCGCCACCAAATTCCTATATACAATTGCCTTTTGTTATTATTAGTACAAATAAAAAAACTGAGATTGATTGTAGGATCTCAGATAATAAGTAATTAGTTACAAACAAAAAATAATTAAGAGTAATAATAATAATCGTTTTTTAGGCGAGAATATTTGCTACGTTTCAATGATAAATTTGAGATCAACGATGATTTGGATATTTTAAAATCAATTGGTATGTTAATGGATATCGATACAGGTAAATGTACACCTGAGAATTTGGAAAAGATACGGAACTTAGTACCGAAATCACTAGCCGAAGATGTTATGCGTAAGTCATCTATTTCGTCAAACTTTCCATTTATAATAAATTAATTCGTTTGTAGAATTAGCTTTCGGTGTAACGGACGAGAGTGATAGTACTTTAGAAACGGAAACACCCGGTACCAGTTCAATGACCGAGGATTTCGTTGAGACAACATTAGATGAAGAGAATTCCCATCAATCATCAAGTGATCCATTATCGCCAAGTGGTCAAGATTTTAGTGAGGATGATGGTGATACTGATATGTCCAGTGATATTGAAATGAACTAGTATTGAACTGTTTGTGTGGGGACTTTTGTTAATTTTCGAAAACACAAAAAAACTGATGTATATTATTGTTAAGTATTAAATTTTAGTTATAAGTCGGATCTTTTCAACTAGATGTTTGTCAGTTTTAGTTTAGTCTTTTTTGATTTTCTATTCTATAAACAAATTGGTAGAATATTAACGCAAGATTTTATTTTAACCGTTAGATTTGGTATTTATTTTATAATTTTTAAATTTGCAACAGTTAATTGAACGCTCTATCTATAATATTATTAGAAAATTTGAATGTTTTTCCTCTACTTGACACACATTTAAACTCTTTGTATATAATATCGTGTGTAAGTTTTTAGTACTGTATGGTCTTTTTCTATTAATGAATCAATGAATGAATCGATAACTTTATAATATTGAGCTTTTATTCTGTTTTTTTTTTGTTTTGTAAATTTGCACCTGTGATAGAAACAAGTGCTTGGATACAATTTTAAACAATTCAAGTGTGTGTAGAAGTGGTCTTGTTTGCCGTAGTGTGGACCAAACGAAGAGAAAACTGTATTTTTCGATTAGAATTTGTGGAGATTCTTTAGCTGAATACTTTAAAAGGGGGCGATGATTATTTAGTTATGTCGGTTATGTTCAGAAACATATTCGCTTAGTAGTTGGTAGTAGATTTCGAAGTGGAACCTGATTATTCTTATTATTATTATTAGTTTTCTTTTTGATTTATAAAATTGATATTTTCAATGTAATTGTTTATTCAGTTTGTTGTATCTCACAATACATTTTCCTTTTGTTTTTAAATTTCATATAACGCAAAAATTAAATTTTTCTAATAAGATTTCGATTGTGTTTTGATCATAATCAATCCAGATCTTCATCATCGTACAAATCTTCAAATTCTACAATTTTGAACAATTTAATAAATATCAACGTTGAATTTCGTATATTACCATTGAAAAAGTCCGCATGAACAGCCTTCTCGTTGGCTGCCAGGTCCATCAGAAGTCCACTAGAACCACCAGCCTGCCAAACAAGTTTCTTCAAAGAAATGATTAAAATGTATAAAAACTGATTACCTCCTCCAAATCCATATAAGGACCGGCGCCTTCTGGAAACATCTCATCCGCCACAATTGCCGGTTTCATTCCAGAATTATCCAATTTTCATCCAGAACAGAAACGTTTGTTTTGACAAACTTAACCTCACCTTCAGCTGTCAAACATCTGGATTGATTGGTATGTTAGAGTAACCACCCGATGTTGCCACATTATTAAACTACACCAAAAAGACGTAAATTTAACCGTTCAAAATGTATAAAAATTACAAATATTTTTGATTTCAGAGCAATTAATTACGATTTAAGAGTTTGATGTAATTTGTTCTCTTGCAGGGTTAATAATGTAGGCAATTGTGTACATTTGTGGGTTACTACGGTAAGACTTGTTATCAAAGTGGCATCTATCGGTCGATTTTACATTTAAGTAATCCACATGTCTGCATCTGTCAAATAGTTGTCAAGTTGACGTTTCGAGGGGAGGACCGACCCATATGTTTTCTAATTAAAATTAATCAAAAGAAATGGCAACAATTAGTGAATTACAGGCGGAAATTGTTGAATTGAAGCGTAAATTAGAGGAACAGTATGGAAATGTACGGCAGAAGATTGAGACAATGTCGTCTGAAGTGGTGGATTCGAATCCTTACAGGTTGATTGCTCCCAATTCAATTTCCATACGATTTCTAAATGGAGCATTTATTTTTTGTTGTCGTATTTTAGTCGATTGATGGCTTTGAAACGTATGGGAATTGTTAATAATTATGAGAATATCCGTAAATTCACTGTAGCTGTTGTGGGTGTTGGTGGTGTTGGTAGTGTGACCGCTGAAATGTTAACCAGATGCGGTATCGGTCGTTTAATATTATTCGATTATGATAAAGTCGAATTGGCGAATATGAATCGCTTATTTTTCCAACCGTACCAATCTGGCTTGAGTAAAGTAGAGGCGGCTGCTGAAACATTAACGAAAATCAATCCGGACGTTGATATATCGACACATAACTATAATATAACAACTGTAGAGAATTTCGATAAATTTGCAAATATTTTAAAGTAGTCATCAACCATCCATATGATCGATTAAAAATCAGTAATTTTCAAATTTTGTAGAACTGGAAGCCTTACAAACGGTCCCGTGGATTTGGTGTTGAGTTGTGTGGACAATTTCGAGGCACGATTCACCATCAATGCAATCTGTAATGAACACAATCTAACCTGGTTTGAATCCGGAGTTGCAGAGAATGCAGTCTCCGGCCATGTTCAATTTATAGTCCCTGGAGAAACAGCTTGTTTTGCTGTAATTATAATACAACTGTCATTGATGTTTGTTTTTTTAAATAATTCACAATTCCAGTGTGCTCCTCCGTTGATTGTCGCCTCAAATATTGATGAGAAGACACTGAAACGCGACGGTGTTTGTGCTGCGAGCTTACCAACAACAATGGGAATCATCGCCGGTTTTCTAGTACAGAATACATTGAAATATTTATTGAAATTCGGCACTGTTACCAACTATTTAGGTTACAATGCACTCAATGATTATTTCCCGACAATGTCATTGAAACCGAATCCGATTTGCGATGATACGAATTGTCGCCGGCGTCAGAAGGAATACAATGAACGTCCGAAAATCGATGAGACAGCACAGGAGGTATTCGAAGATGATAAACCGTTGCATGAAGACAACGAATGGGGCATTTCACTGGTTGATGAAAGTACCGATGTTGAAGGGGAGAAGATCAATATAGCTGAAGGTATTGATTTAGCGTACACGATTCCATCGTCAACGGCGACGACGGCAAGACAAAGTGATTTGGAAGTTGGTGAGAAAGTCGGCAGCGATATCAGTTTAGAAGAATTGATGGCGAAAATGAAAGCGATCTAAATCGATGCATTTTATATTTTTTTATTGTTTTACTTCTAGGTTTAATTACGGTGCAAAGGTTGATTTTTAATTTAATCCAATTAAAACCATGGTTTTTATGCTTTCCTAAGATGGTGTTTTATTGCACCACAACGTTGTTTTATAACAAATATCCAACAAAAGAAAACTATAAACGATAAAAAAAACAGCTAGTAAACGTGCCGTTTTTGCTAAATTTACCAAAATACGGCAGTGATAATTTATACACATAGCTACACAAAAGCTACAATTTGACTAGAATTATCGTATTGTGGCAGTGTCTCTTTAAGAAATACGGCAAGTTTCAACATTAACACCTTGAAAATTTGTAAAATCTCGAATAATTTCGTGTGAATTCACACTGAAACCTTCGATACAACCCGAAAAGTATTCATTAAATTGTCCATAAGTTTCTTTAGTGATTGTAGTTTTTGTATCAACACCACCAATAAAAATCAAACTAAATGATAAAGTTGAATTAAACGTCGAATTCTTGTAACGAATTCTATTTTGGTCTAATTTAATTGTTAATGGTAGAAATTGGATTTCTAAACTATGCCACAGACCGTCTGAAATGAATCGTGATGTTGGTAAATCAATGAAAATCTTATCAAGTTTCTCGACGATTTTCAGGAAGCCGCGTTCAACACCCACACCAATAAAACTATCACCCTGAAATTTCATCGAATTAAATTTGATTTAAAAATCGATTCATCAAACAAATACTTTCCGACTCCAAAGTAGTAATGCATCCTTTTTGACTGTTGTGAAATTCAAATACAAATTCTTCAAGTTGTAATCTTTAACGTTGCGTTTCTTCTCATAGTTGCGTCTCATGACGAGATAACTCTCACCGGTGAATTCTGGCATTGTTAAATTGATAGAATTCTGACAGAAATCACCACTGTAACCGATCTTGCATAAACACCTGCCGTTCACATCACACGTCCCCACATTGTTACACAATTTCTCATCACATTCCGGTACTAATTCACATCGATCACCGTAATACGGTGCTAAACAGGAGCAATGCGCCTTCATAAATGAGTCCAACCAACAGGTACCACCGTTCAAACAAGCATCTCTACCACACGCTGTACCATCACAATCATTTATATTTCGGGCACGATGGATATTTGATGGTACCAATGGAATCTGTTGGGAATTTAAGAAGAAATACCGTATACACCCATGGAATGGTACCGGTGGATTACTAGTAGCCAAAATTGGTAATTTGGACAAATCTGGTAGGCCACCAAGATAGATTTTATCGTTATCTGTTAGATAAATACCACGATCTGATGGTAATGTTTTCGATTTTATCACATTATCAATGGATATATAGGAATTTTTACCAAAAATACCAATTTGGATTTTATACCAAATACCTTTGACTAGAATTTTCGTTGTGGTGATAGTTGTTGGATCATTTGTGTTGGTTGTTAAAATTTTCAATTCTAATAAACTGTTAATTAACATTAAAGATAGAAAACTTTTTCCTGATTTTCCAATAAATACGATTACACCGTTATCATTGAGTGGTCGTATCTCGAATTCGATGGTAAATTGATTGTTTTTAATCTCTTCTAGTTTCAGTTCTAAATACGAACGTTTCCCTGTAAAACTAACATCTGTGATGTCTTCGTCGTGTTGACAGAATTTTCCAGTTTTGCCCAATGGACAATCACATTCATAACCACTAATTAACGGTACACAAGTTGATCCAGAACTGCATTGGTTCTTTGTGGAATCACATGGGTTAAATTTGGAGGTACACATGGGTCCAAACCAACCATCCTGACACAGGCACATAAAAGTACTACCGTGATGTAGACAGGCACCTTTGTTCTGGCAACTCTGTTCGTAACACTCGTTCGTCCCACATTGCCCAACGGCTCTACCTTGAGTCTGTTGGGAAACTTGTAACGGTATTAGAACACTATCAGCGACTAGTTGGACATCGAAAATACAACCAAAGAAACCGGTGTGTAATGGTAAATCATGTGGCAATGTAGAGAAATTCGTTGAATCATGCCCGCCAAGATAAATCACCGGTACAACATCTAAATGCAATAAATTCCCCGGACTTCTACCAGTGACATTGCCGAGATTCTCAACGTACAACCAAGCCCGACGACCAGTCCGTCCTAAACGCACCAAATAACTTTTATCTGTCTGTTGGATGGGTTGTGATGTGAAAATACGTCTTGGTCCAGACCCTAAATTCCACGTGAGCATTATGAAGCCTTTAACAAAACTAACAGCCATATGATCTGAATAGAAATCATGGTAACCGGTCTGGCCGATAAACATCAGTATTGAGATTTGGTCCATCATTGATGGTGTGAAACGGAAGCGCAACTCCATAGTTTGTGAGATGGCACCAGGTATGGGATAGGCGACATACGATGATAATCCGTGAATGGATGACGTGAAATATGGCTCGTTAATTTTGATATCTAAAAATGAGTATACATGAAATTACACCGAATTTTGTGATGATTTATTTACCATTTTCACAAAAATGCCCATGTTTGCCATAAGGGCACAGACAAATATAGCCGCTACCAGAAAATGGTATACAAGTACCGCCATAAAGACATGGATTATTATCGCAAACTGATAACTGACATAATTCACCAAGAAAACCATTCTTACAACTACAACTCCATTGATCACCTTTTGATAAGCATGTAGCACCATTTAGACAAGGATTTGATAAACATGCTAATGATGAGCATTCAATGACACCAAAACCACTTTCAGCATCTTTAAAAATATTAACCTTCCTATGGGAAATCTTTAAATTTTCCATACATCCAATAAAACCATCTTTTGCTAGATTTTCAATAAAAAATTCATCTGGTACGTTACCAAGATGCAACCATGATGATGGTACCGTCAAAGTGAAATGATTCAAAACAGCAATTTGATCACCAGTCATTGCTAAACTATCATTCACTTTAATTGAAGCATCACAATGTCGCCAATCTTGACTAAATTCCAACCTGAAAAACACTTATTTTAAATAACCTGAAAAACGCAAACATTATCAAATTTACTTTGCTTCAATTTTCTGTAAATACCCGGTATTTACAGGTATTTTCAGTTCGCTCAATAACATCGTTTGATAGCCACAACTAAAACGAAATTTCAAAAAACCTTCTTCTGTATAAAGTACCATGTATGCTCTATCCATATTCGAGTAGTACCACAGACCATTCGGTGCTAAAGTCTTCGCTTCAAATTCTATCGAAAGATTCGATCTCTCTGGTAGATGATGACTTAAATATGATTTACCAGTAAATGCTGGTCTTCTTACGCCAAGATCAATTTCACACAATTGACCTTCTGTATCGAATGGGCATTGACAAGAGTAGCCCATCTCTTGTGTAAAAATACAGCTACCACCATTTAAACAGTAGCTGGAAGGTTGGGTACAATCGAAAGGCATAGGGGATGAAGTTTCAAAAGTTTCAGTTGTTGTTATTGTTGCTGTTGTTGATGAGGTTTCTGTTGTTTCAGTGGTACTTTCTGTTGGTTGTTTAGTTAAAAATGTTGTAATTGGAATAGAAGTTGTTGTTTCTTCTCGTATTGTTAGAAATTGTGAGGTAGTTTCGATTGTTGAAGATTCGGTTTCTGTTATATTTGTCGGTACTGTTGAAGATGAAATTTGTTCTGTTATTGTTTCAGTAATAGTAGAAGTACTAGTAGAAGTTTCCGCAGTTTCAGAGGATGAAATTGTTGAAGTAGAAGACGTAGAAGAAGGTGAAGATGATGGAGAAGTTTCAGTTTCTTCGGTACTTGTTTGGGTGAATGGTACTGTTGTTATTTCAGTCGTTGTATATAGTGTTGTATCTATTTCAGTGATTATTATATTTTCAGTACTAGTTGTTGTAGTTTCGATTTCTGTAGTACTGGTGATGGTGCTAGTTGTATCTTGTTCAGTACTTGTAGAGAGTACGATTTTCGTTGTTGTAGATGTTGTTTTAGGGCTAATATAGCTACAATCAAGTTCGTTATTGTCTAAAATAAGGCACTCGCACCTTAAACCGGTCAATTTCGGTGGACATGAACACGTCGAATTATCAATACCATCTATACAAGTACCACCATTCAAACATTTCGGACCAATTTGGCATTCATCATATTGATATTGGCATAGATCACCATGATAATCTGGTACACAATAACATACAGCTTGGCCATTTTCAATTAAACATAAAGCACCATTTCTACATGGATTCTTTTCACATAATCGTACGATCTCTTCACAGTTATGACCACTATAACCAAATGGACAAGCACACGAATATTCGGCAATTAAATCAATACAAACACCACCATTTCGACATGGTGATGATTGACATTCATCGATTTCTATTGTACAGAATGAATCTTGATAACCTGGTGGACAGATACATGTGAAACTCTCACCAGGACCATCAACACAAATACCACCATTAGCACAACGTGTCTCATTCGTTGCATTACATACAGCAATATCGATTTCACAATGTACACCCGAATAACCCGGTGGACAATTGCAAAGGTAACCGTTGGTTATATCCGAACAACTACCATTGTTCATACATGGATTACTATCGCATTCATTGATATCCTCTTCGCATACATCACCTAAATTGATAAATTAAATGATAACTGTTTATTCACGAATTTTTGGAGGAATTACCAGTGAATCCTGGAGGACAGGAGCAATTGAATGTGGCTATACCATCGATACAGATACCGCCATGTTGGCATGGTGATGACCAGCATTCATTCCAATTCGTTTGGCATTGTACACCTGTATAACCATCGATACAATAACAGAAATATGTGGAATTCCAATCGTCCAAACAGATACCATGAACACATGGGTTACTCAAACATGCGATACCACACCAGATTTCTTCTGTGATAAATGGTGATAAAAACAGGAATATGTAGAGGAATAAGGTTGTCTCATCACCATTACTACTATTACTACCGAAGAACACCATAACGCATTATCATCTAGGAAAGATTTTTATCAATTAAGGGGAAGCTGGAGTCCAGCGTCTATTCGATTGCCGAAAAAGTGCCAATTTTTAATCATCGATTTCTAGCTTGTTTTTTGAGATACTCAAATACTGTAACCGGTGTCGAATCGGGCGTTTCACGGAGCATTCGAAGGAGTTTTCCATTTTGAAAATTTTTCACTAAGTTCCAAGGCAGAGGGATTCCAAAAAATCCAATTTTGGAAAATCGAAAAATTTAGAAAATTTTCTTTAATTTTTGGTAATAATTTCTTGATTTTCCGTAATTGGATTTTTCGGAATCCATCTACCTTCCGCCCATGAATAAGTTTTCAAACAAGCTGCTGTACGATTTTTTATCTTTTAAAATGTAGAAACTGCGCGATTTAAAATTTTTAACATGCTTCGACATTTTCCTCTGCCCTCTAGAATTTAGTAAAAATTTTCCAAGATGAAAAATTCGTCCGAATGCCCCATAAAACGCCGAAATGAACGCTGGTTACAGAGTTTGAATATCTCAGAAAATAAGCGAGAAATCGATGATTGAAGAAAAATGAAAAATTGTCACTTTTTCGGACATTGAATATATAGAGGCCGGACTCCATCGTCCCCTTAATGTTATAGGTACAAAAGTGGCCATAAAAAAAAGAGCACTTCTAGTGCTGCTGTGTAAAACAGACTTATAAGGGTGGTCTTCACCATGGAACCGAACCTTAACAGGTCAGAAGAACGAAAATACCGCCCTGTTGCTCTAAAAGTAGATAATTCGTATGAAACTCTTTTTAGCTGGCGAGCGATTCGAAAAATATTTCAAAGATTTATAGCAGGGTGCCTATATAGATATCATTTTGGCAAAATTAGAACCTTGTAGCTCATTTTGAAGTCGGCCGCGATTTTTAAAGAGGAGTTACACACATTAATCGACTCGGGAATCCTTTAAACATTGTTTTTTTTTGCTTTTCTCGTTTAGCTCGTTTTTCAAAATCTTGACGTTATCCAAAACGACCATTTTTTACCAACTTTCAAATGAGCTACGAAGTTCTAATTTTCTTCTCTAGACGCCCTCCTGTAAATCCTTGAAATATCCTTCGAATCGCTCCCCAATTAATAAGAGTTGAATACGAATCGTCTACTTTTAGAGCAACAGGGCGGTACGTGATATGCTCGCACAAAATTCGGTCTCTTTTTTGGCCGCCAGTTTACCTACCACATGCAGAGCCCCTTATCAATTAGACTAAATGGGCTATAGCCTAGGGCCGCTTAAGAACTTAGAGAATTTGAAATATGATGAAATTTCAGCAAATATTTCTAACACTACTGTACTATCTCATATAAAATAAAAAGATTATTGATTGGGGCGTCAAAAAATTTTGGCCCATGCCTTTTCAGACGGCCCTGACCATATGGTCGGAAATCAGATTCGTGAAACTTTGAGGTGTCTCAGATCTTTTAAAATCTCTCTTATACGACCCTGTGTAATATGTAAATTATAATAAGGAAAAGTTTTACAACAATCAACATTGTTGTTAAGAAACAATTGCAGATTACAATTACCAAACGAACAATTTTAAACATGAAAGGAAGTTATTAAAACAATAAAAATCACACATGTAGATATAGCAGTTCTAGGTCGGAAATCCTATAATCAGATTAATTTTTCTCCACCATTATTGAAAACAATACAAATTTCTCTTGAAAATTGTCTTATTCTTGTTGAATTTCCGGCTAATTTTAAAAAATTAACAAACGTACGTTGATGATAAATTCATATTTTTAAAACAAAATACAACAGCAGCGATGATTGGCGGATCTGCTGATAACTCCGCCTAATTATTTAATAATGTAGTAATTAAAAAAAGAATAAAACGGTAATTTACCGTGATAACTGGATTAATTTTCAACATCTCTAAATCTCAACAGTATTGATTACTTACGGTCTATTGACACAAATTTTAGTAATTCTAGCAATTTTCTAATTTATTTATTTAACAATATTATGATTATTACTTACGAAAACCGATGTTTGCTAATTCTTATTTAACTCAACAATTTTTTTAAAGTTTATTTTGTTTTTTAAAAGTTCTTCGTGAAGAAAATTTTCGGTAAGTAGTCCATTTGTGGTGGTCGCTATAGTAACAAATAAACAAACATAATTCGTATAGGTCAATCAGAGAGGTACGTATATTTGATACGCACGCAGGTAAAAGTGTTTGACCGCAGACCACATGGTTTCTCTCTTCCACTGTTAAACTGGAATTAGAATAAGACAAGAACAAGAATATGATGGTTATTATAGTGTAGAAGAAGAGAGACTGTTTCCTTGTGTTTTCTGTCTCTTTTTGTGTAAAAAGTTATTTAATAATGAAACGACCAGTGACTCAGGTGTTTGTCAGTTGTCGACTGTCCGCGAGTCAGTTCTCTTGATTTTTCTTTTGTTATTATTATTATTATTAACGTTGTTACTTGATTCTTTTTTTAACAATAGAATTCCTTAAAATTGAGGACATCGGATGTTGTGAATTTTTAAAATTTAAGTAATTGTTATAAGGTTGGTAACTGTTCTATTTATTATTTGTTTCTCCCCCGTTATCACTGATGGAAAATTGGATAATTTAAGTATCGGAATCGCGTAATTAACGCGATTTTATACAGTTTTTTTCAATATATGTAGATTACTCATTAATCTTTTTTTATTTTAGAATCACATTGAGTATTGTTTTTTTTTAAATTGAATTTCGCGTATTTTATTGCAAATTTATTTTTGAATACCTCCAAAGGTTATAATTTCTTAACCTTAACGAATTGTGAAAGACAACTACTTGAAATAATCACAATTGCAATTTTAAAACCAATGTCAAAATATTTATTTTCCCTAATTTAATAAAAAAAATTACAGGGTCTTTTTGAGAGTGTTTTTGTTATATTTAGAGTTGTATTAAGATCAATTATCGGCCTCATGTTTATTGCTTCTTAACCCATTTAGTATACAGGGTGATTCACGAAGACGAACATTAGAAATAAAAGAAGTTTATTTGATGACATTGGGCGAAATTTTGATTATGGCCGTTTTTGCATTTGAACTCTCCCTCGAAAATATTTTAGTGTGTTCTACAACCCCTTATCACAAGAGTGATAGTATATACACCATATTTTCTTATTTTCGGTCGAACAGTATCATTGTATTGCATTTTTAAATTAGATTTTTTGAGATATTTTGATTAAATGTCGAATTAAAAAAAATATATTTCAAAGATTATTGTCGCTGAAACTTTAAAATTTAGAACTCAAATAATTGAAATAATGAACTTTTTATAAAGTTTCCACATCTAGTAGTCTCTGGTAAACGTAGACGTCAATTATAATAAACAATAGTCATAGGTAACTTTTCAAAACTATTCTAAATATTTTTATAAATTTAACAATTAAAATTACGAAAAAATGAATAAGTGTTAATTTGCAGATAATTATTGATGAAATTTATATTTTATAAATTTAGAGTAAGACTAAATTGTACGAATAACACTTAAAAAAATTGAATGAGAATTCATTTGTTGTAAGTGGGATAAGTCAGCCAGTGGCGGAACTAACATCAAATTTTAGGGTGGGCCATTAGGTGGGCCAACTTAATT
>JAZBGW010000051.1:0-41970 GCA_037464815.1 Mylabris variabilis
GTTACAGAAACTATTATCTACTACTAAATGCCATAAGAACTTTTGTCTGGACGTGAATAACTCTGTAATATGATACAATTGTGATGTTAAATGAATTAACACTTATGATTTGTCTTTTTTTGAAAATGTTGCCCTCTCTTAGGCAATAGATGTACTTAACGATGGTTCTTGTCTGAAATTGTATTCCCATCGCCGGTAGTAGTTCGATAGTGTCGTCGTCTGGTGGTCGGAATACTTACAACACTGGGAATACTTCGACAGTGGCGCTACCTCGGAAGTAGTTTTTGTGATTACGGAAAAAAGCGTAGGCATGAAATCTTTATGTTATTATTCACTCAACGGTAACGTCAAGAATGGGTGGCTTGGAACACACCTATTAATCGACCGCACTTCTATTTTTGTTGCAATAATAAATATGGAGCGGTGTTTTGTGTTTCTTGTCAGACGAATTTCCATATTTTGTTATAATTGATAATTGATTGTGTTAACCTCAATTTAGATGACAAAGTTCAAGTCGTTGCCGTTATTATTTTTCGCGACAATAGAAACAGTTATTTGCAATTAATCAAGAATGGAATAATCGTTGATTTTATCAATTTATAAATGGCACAGTTACTAAAATGGTAGAATTTCTATGAAAAATCAAAACGAAACGACTCTACACAATCATTTCTATAACGGTTTCAGATTTAATTACATATTTAGTTACCGATTACAATGAATGATCAAATCAGTAAGTAATCTCATAAATATCACCACAGTTCGTTTAATTATTTGTTGTCTTGGTGGGTTTGATTTATGTGAATTTAGATTACCGTGCTGCTGAAGAATTCGTTTTATTTTTCCTATTATTCATGTGAGCCTTGACCTGGTGCTATAGAGACGCACCATCAAGGTCTCGGTCATTATAATCTTTACCATTCATCAATCGAAAAATGTAACGTTCAACCCAAATGTAGGTGGTGTCTACTGTTATATCATTATGAATCATAACAATATATAGACGATCCTTATATGTAGGAAATTGATATTTCGAGAAAGTACCAGTTGACATGCCTCGTCATACTGGACTGATTTCAAAGCCAAACTTCCTGTTTCTATCCAACAATACATATTTATACAAAAAACTTTTTCTTTTAAATATTAAAACCGTTATTTTAAATAGGAAGAGAACGCGAATTCACTGTCATATATGTGTTGACTTACCGCAAAATGGTATCCCTTCAGGAAGCCATTGGCCATGTTCGCAGACACGTCTAGATGGGCCGAGTAATTCGAAGCCGCGTTCACATGTATATGTCGCCACAGCACCAGGTCCTAGGTCTTCATCGGAGAAAACAACGGATGAATGAGCCGGAGCGCCAGGAAAACGACAACTTTGCTGGGGTTGTTGCTGTCGCTGCGGTTCTGGATCTGGATTTACCGATAAATCTACAAATAAATAAAATTAAATTATTTTTGGACGACAAAAAATAATAATAAGAATTATGAAGACAGACCAGACCAGACAACAGATTTCAATTTACCGGAAATTCTATAAAAGTAGGGGACTATTTGGAGCGGAACTCGAATTACTGAAGCCTAAATCGATAATATACAGGGTGGTTCAAGAGGACCAGCCATTAAAAATATAAAAAGTTCTAGTTTTCGTTGTTCTAGCTACCCCTTTTATATGGGGTAGTGCACCCTATTCTCTTATTTTGAATAGAATGGTATACCTTTTTATTGCATTTTTGAATTCTTTGAGGGAATCGAAGGGGTCTTTGATAATACGACCTAGGATCTAACGTTGAAAGTTTTTCAGATATTTCAGCTTCTAGTGCAATTTTAAAATTTGCAGTGTTTGATTAAAAATTCATATTTTTAAAGCTATAACATTTGAAATGTTGAAACTTGGAATTTAAATAGCAAAAATAACGTTCTTTTTATCAGTTTATACAAAATCTAATTATCTTTCAGCGTTTGACTGAATCAGATTTTTCTTTCAGGCAATTTTGAAACTATAATTTTTCTTTATATGCTTGGATAGCGAAGAAAAACACCTATGTATCAAATTGAACTGAAAGTTGTTTTCTAAGCCTTCTATGTTTCACGTTTTCTTTCATGGAAGAAAATTAGACGAAATTGGAAATTTTGAAGATCTGAAAAATTATCAAAGATAGATATAGAGAATGCTAATAAATTTTTTTCTCTATCTTACCATATAAAGAAAAACATGGTTAAATTAAGCAAGATATTATACTTATTGTTAGTTTGAAAATTGCCTGAAAGAAAAATTAAATTTTTCTTTCAGGCTAAACGCTGAGAGATAATTTAATTCTGTGTAAATTGATGAAAGATACCTATATCATTTTTATTACTTAAATTTCAAGTTTTAACATTTCGAATCTCTTCAAAAATATGAATTATTCAATCACACACTGCAAAATTTTAAAATTGCAATAGCTGAAATATCTGAAAAACTTTCAGCGTTAGACCATGGGTCATATTACCAACGTCCTCTTCGATTCTATCAATGAATTCAAAAATGTAATAAAAAATATACTATTCTATTTAAAATAAAGTAGTAGGGTGCACTACCCCATGTAAGAAGTGTAGCTACATTATTAGAACTTCTTATACTTCTGATGGCCCATCCGCTTGAATCACCCTGTATTAGAAAATAATATCAGTTAACTATTCTTCAATAGGAAAGAGAAAACTTCCCTTGGAATTCTAATTAAATAAATATAATACCGCAAGTATTGTGGTAATTTTCCGATAATTTCCCATCATGTATCACATAACAATGTAATTTACAGGTGATAATTGCGTGGTGAAACAAGAGACGTTTCTTATACTATTAACGTCTCATACAACTAATAATCTCTGTCAAGAAGGTGAAGAGGATAAGAAGAAGAATAATAATAAGAAAAAGAAGAAAAAATGGAATCTTGATTATGTGGGTTACTGGAATAATAAGGACAATTACGACAAGTACACCTCATCAAAGCACATGTAGACCATCACCGCAATTACATCACACAATTTACAACAACAATAAGCCATATTAATAATGGACGAACTTTACTGCAAACTTTCGAAAATTTACAGATTTTTGGACAAAACATAAAATACCGGATTTTTGTTTTAAATGTTGTCGATCCCTATGAAACCCTTGTTAAAGTAGTCTTTGTAGGAGATTTTAGCAAAATTAGAACCTCGTAGTTCATTTAGAAATGGGTCAAGAGACGGTCATTGCGGCCAATGTTGCGATTTTCAAAACCAGCTGCACACATAAAATGACTAAGCATGACCCTCCCAATATTGATTTCATTTTTCTCCATAGAATTTTAAAAAAAATGCGAAACATTTCCATCTGCTCTAGAATAAATTGGAGAAATATTAAAAAAAAATCAATGTTGAGAGGATTGTCGAGTCATTCCAAGTCATTGTCAGGCACCAAGTATCGCTTTTTGACCAGTTACAAGATTCTAATTTTGGTGAAATAATTTCTAGAGACTCCTATAAATCCTCAAAATATAATTCAAATCGTCCATTATCTAGTAGGAGTTTAATCAGAATCGACCACATTTAAAACAAACACTCTGTATATTTCTTATGTCAATTTATATTATTTAGCGAGTGATTCGAACAATATTTTTAGGATTTATAGAGTAGCCTCTGCAGAACACTTTAGCAAAATTAGAACCTTCTAACTCATTTGGAAATTGGTCACAAATTTGAAATGACTTAGAGTGATTCGAGAATCCTCCCAACATTGTTTTTTTTTCGTTTTTCTACATTGTATTCTAGAGCAAGTGGTAATGTTTTGACTTTTTTCCTCAGGATTCAGTGGAGGAAAGCCGAAAAATCCATGTTTAAAGAGTTGTCAAAACATTCTTAGGGGCGAACGTGTTTTACCGACTTCCGAATGAACTGCAAGTTTCTAATTTTGCTAAAATGTTCTCCAAGGGCTGTTCTTTAAACCTTTGAAATATTACTCGAGTCACTCTATTATTTTGGGCGTCCTGTAGGTATATGTTATTTAAATATACCTAATACTCGAAAATGAAACATTAATGGGCGCCTAAAACAAATACCTAGACAATGTTTAATCTTGCTTAGCGATTGCTACGCCACTGCCTGTAAATAAATGGTGATTCTCAAGTTGCACAGTAATCGTATCCGTATGTCATATGGTTAATGTGAAAAAATCCGACTTCATGGAAAGATTCTATATAAATCAGTAAAAAAAACTACAGTTATATAGTAGGTAGGTACTTGAATTAATAATGCACATGAACAAATTACTAGTCTGCAAGCAGTTCTATCTGTTCAACGATTTTTAAGAGAAATTTAATGGATCTTAATTGAAAGTGAACGGTTTACAGGTTGTTATTCTTGCTTCTAACATTCGTTGTTCTCTCTATTTTGGGGCCTTTTCTGTTGGTTTCATATCCATTTTCGTGAGAAGTTTTATCAAATTGTGTTAAAAACGTGAATATTTTTTATTTTAGTATTTATATGGTCCAGTGAGTATACAATATTATGGCTAATTTTCTACTCGAATTTTGTCAGATTATATGTATTTTTGTGTTTGTTAATCTTGTTCTAATTTTGATGCTCTAAAAACATATTTTAACGCAAATTGAAAGAATTTTGACTTTATTTCAACACTTGATTAACTAATTTGATTCAATTAGAACTAGGTAAAAACTAGAGATATTTTGCAAGACTTGAAAGAAATCTAAGCGGGCAATAATTAAACTGAAACTTTTTAGGAATTCAAGAATATCTAGAAAAATCCTCGCAACAAACAATTTGATCCAATTGAAACGAAATACAGAGGAAAATTTGGAAAATCTTGCGAGATTCTCGAAGATTTCAACAGGCGATGTGAACAGTAACCTTTCGATTTTTCCCTACATTCCTTAAAACTAATCGTTTATGCGAGGCTAAAATGCTCTGTAAGAGATTTTTTCTATAGAATTCTTCTAAAAAACGCTTTAATAACGAATTTGATTCAATAAGAAACAAAAAAATCTTGCAAGGTTCATAGAGATTTCAACAACAATTAGAGCTGTCACCTTTAAACGAATAAGAACCTAAAAAATGCCGGGATTTCTCTCAAAATTTTATATATACAGTCCGTTTCACGTAACTATGGTCGGTGACAATAACTCTTTCATTTATCAACAAAATCAAATAATTCTTACAAGAGCTTGAAGGGCAACGCCTAGGCTTTCTATTGGAGCTAAAAGCGCCCTTCTACACTGTTTCAAAATAGAAGAAATTGACATCAAGTTTTGGAAATTACACTTGGTTTCTAGAGTATCTATATTATAATTAATACGCTTATTTCGGTATTTCGGTTATTTTATTTTTTGGTGTGAAAACGAAGAATTTAGCATCATCCAAAAGAAATTCAGAAGCTAAATAAAACTAACTCGGATCTGATGAAAAAGTTTAAACAAAATCTGTCTTCTCATTTTCGAAACAAAAAATAAAATAGTGCAAAAACTAAACGACAGATTTTTTTAAAATTTGGTATAAATAAAGCTTAAACTAGTATTAAGCTCGGGTAATTTTTTGAAAATTTTTGAATTTTATTTGTGGTTTCAGGCCGATAGAGTTCTACCTTAAATGAGCTTGAGAGCTTCTCTGTCTCAAGAAATCCTGCTAACCATCAACGAGATGTTTTAAATAACTAAGTATAAAGTCATAAATTGGAGAAAGTACTTTTAATTTTCTAAGCTATAAATTAGAAAAATATTCAAATAATTCTTCTACAAACTATCTGGACATATTTTGATTTATAGCCTACTGGAAATGTATTTAAAAGAGAAAACTTTGAGTTTTCTTCAATGCCACTTCGTAAGGAGCTTTAAACTAATAGAAATTTCTAGAGACTTCAGGTTTACCTATTCTATGGACATTTAAATATCAAGAATAACGGATATATTCGTCCGAATTCTCTAGTGCCTTGACTGATGCAATAGTAGAAACACCAAATTTTATAGATTTTTTTAATAATTCATCAATTTAGTCAATACACCAGATAACTCTACGGAGTATAAAATCATCTCACAATATAAAGTAGAGGACAAAATAGAATCTAAGAAAGTTCGATTTAACAAACTACAAACGTTAATTATCAGTTTTTCTGTAACTTTCTTGTGTGTCGAAGAAAAAAACAACGAAATTGTGTTAATGTAACAATATTCTACATGTACAACAGATGGTGCATTTAAATTAATTTAAATTCTAGATCTCAATGGTAGATCATGCCGGAAACTTGAATTTCTTACTCGAATTTTCAACGTATTTTCGATCAAGACTCGAGTAAAATGATGAGAAAAAAACCCATCTTTTTAATATCCGTTATGTAGGTCAAAAAACACCTCGATATTTTAACGGTAGTATACGAATTGAAATGAAACAAACTAAAATAAAACTTTGGGAGCAAAAGGTTAATTAATTACACATATGAGAACTAGATAGGAAAAAAATGTATAAAAATACACCTAAATGGTTAATTTATTTGTACAATTCAAGTGCACTGTTGTAAGGATAATTGTTGTTAAAGACACCGTTACCGTTGGACCGCAATTGTGGAGAAAATGCGGTAAACTCCGCCATATTTTCCACATTAAATAAAATAGATGTTTATAATCAGTACACTTACCATCAAATTTGGCTGATAATCCGGAATTTACAAAAACAATTAAAAAAACTTCTAATATTGTTAAAATTCTTAAACACTGAAATTTGCGATTATTACTATCAGTATTAGAACACAGATGTACCGACATCGCGGTAAACTAGTCCAGAACAAAAAAGTCAAAAAAAAATGTAACCAAAACAACTAAAATCTAATTTCTGTTCTCTTCTATTATTCTGAGTGTTGTTGCACCTGTCGCTTCACCGGCAATACTAAACTCTTCAGAGTAGGAAATAGGTGTAAAGAAGAAGACCGTATGGTAGTAGTAGAGAGTGGCGGTTATTAATGCCAGAATCAGGACGCACTTGTTGATGTTGTTTGGTAGGTAGATATACAATAAACTCATCATAATAACGAATTAAAATTGAAGTGACGTCAATCTGGAGAAATTCTGGAAAACCGCAATGGTTATTCCAGGAAGATCTGAAGATCTGGAGCAGGAATTAGTAAGCCTCTAAAAGAAAGTTTAGACGAATTTCGATTAATATCCTAGAGATGATTCAGATCCTGTAGTCTTTTTTCTTTTATTTGTAGATGGTCGCTTTCTAATCAAAAATTTGTATGAAACCGGACCAAATGTCCATATTTTGAACACGGATTCAATATAAAAAGAAATTTGAAAACATGTAAGCCTTCGTTCCGAAGGACAAAATCTGACTTCAATAATTAATCGGTTAGCAGTAAACCGAATTTTCCTTCAACAATACAATATTGTATTTAAAATACGGTCCAGTTATTGTCGTATAGGTATCCATATTGAACATGCCTAATTTAATATAAATCGTGCATTGAAAATTAAATCCCGATTACCGTTAACTATCTTTACCAATATTAATTGTACAACAAAAGAAACAATAATATGTGTCAAAAGAATGATTTTCTAAACAGATGCGACAGACCGAATAATATGTGACGAAAGGTTATAATAATTACAACAAATAATAGAAAAAAATTGATTCCAACAAATAGATAAGAATTCTGAAGGAAACTATAAAGATATGTGTGCATAAATACCGGATATTTCCTATGATAACGCAAGTTCCTTATAAGCGTATTAATTTAATAAATAAACAATTTTTCTTGTCTGTCTAGTATTAATTTGCCAACTAAAAAAAATATACAGGGTATTTCAGCTAACTATGGTAACAGAACAATAAATTCGCTACAACTCTCTCATTTATCAATAGTAAGAATAATTCTTAAAAGAACTTGAAAGGGAACACCTGGCACATCTGTTGAGGGTAAAAACGCCCTTCTATAAGATCTGGAATAATGAAAATTGTCGTCGACTTTTTAAAATTAAGCAGTGAATTAAAAATTACTATTTATAAAAACTCAAAATAAAGTAAACTCAAAAATTATATTTTTCCTTTTGAAAAATTCGTTTCCATTTGCAAAAAAAATCAAAAATTTATGAATATTGAAAAGTTTCACTCAATATTGCGTAATTTCCAAAAATTGACGTCAATTTCTCCTATTTCCGAAAATTGTGGAAAGGTCCTTTCACCGCCATTAGATAGCCAAAGTGTTCCTTCTCAAGTTCTAGGAACAATTATTTTATTCTATAAAGAAATGAAAGATTTTCAGTGAATTTATTGTTACTGTCCATAGCTAGCTGAAAGGCCCTGTAAATAAAGATCTAAATTGTTGGTGTTTGACCGAATTCTTACATGACTGATCATACATATATGACATCAAGAACATGATACAAAAAAAAGCAGAAACAAACAACAAAAGACATTATTTTATTCTTACATAAATGCTCATTATTGTTGTTATTACTTACTGATTTTCAAATAAATTAGTTGATAAATAAATTAGTCATTAAATCTAGGTAAATTTTTTAATGTTTGTTCTTTAGAAAAGATGAAGTTTGAATAATAAGAGAAACCCCAATTGAATGCTGTAATACGCTATTAAATTTGAAATTTATTAATAAATACAATTATTTTTTTATTGAAAGATTCAATTGATTCGTTTCGTTAAATAATAAGTTTGACATTTAATCATTTTTTTGCCAATTAATTTCATTTATTAAAGAAAGTGAGAGGTGATTGTTGCAGATTTATGTAAATCTATAGGGGACAGTAATTATTTAATTTAAATGAATAGAATTGAGTACAGTCTTTTTATTTTCCTGAAATTTATGTAATTTATCCGTTATTGTTGCACTGCCATTCATTTGAGGATAATTAAACTTTCAATCTCTTAATTACAATGAAGTTTTAATATTTCATTTTTTTTTGTATAAAAACTTGAAAACTTTACAATACAGCTGGCAGTAAGAAGTAGAAACTCTACTACTTTATTGTTTTTCAAACAAAGGTGGTTCAAATATTTATAATTTGGTAAAATAATTAGTGTCCGACCGAAACAGAATTTACAGTCAAAACCGAATGTTCGGCCTCGGTCTTAGTTTCGGCCGAAACCGAAACTTATTTAGATATTTTAAAATTTCTATTGGATGCTGAAATCTAGTGTAGGTACGTTTTATACACTATGGGCTACTTTTCTAGACACATAGGAAAAACACCAGTCCCACCCCTCTATACTACTTGCATGAATATCTTGAGGATAGTGCCTTCTTTGTCTCATGCATTTTCAAGGATATGTTTCACGAACAAATGGGATACTGTGTGACAAAGATACCAAATCCTCAACATCTGGTTCACGAACACAGAGTTGCGGTGCAACCGAAGTTTTGGCTGACTTTTGGCCGAAACCGAAACTAGATTTTTTGGTCGAAATTGGCCGAAAGCGAATTATTCCACTATTTCTGTCAGGATCGGAAATTTAAACAATAACTTGTTGAAGATTCCAGTACTAAAACAATACAGTAAGACCCTCAACCTCAATTTTTCAATTTCCTAATATTTCAGCTGCTGAAACATACAGTGCTGGCTAAAATTGATTTACTCTTATCTCCACTGATAATTGGAGTAATTAAATTGTACCTAATGTAAAAATATGTTGCTCTGAAAGCTCTGAAAATTTGTCAGTTTTTTTTTTAACAGAGAAACACAAATACTTTTCTTTATGTTCATTTTTCCATTCATTACTGATTCAGGTCATATTTCTTTACAATGTACCCCAACGATTTTTGTTTTCATTCTATTTTATAAGAATTTTTGTCGAGAGTGGCTGTTATTACAAAAATTCGAGCATGTCTAACAACTCTAGAGAAATTCGTGCTGTAGAGAAACAATTTTGAGTTTCTTGTAACCAGACTTACGATTAGGTACATCAATTAATAAGAGAGCTTCAATTTGGTTTCATCGATAAGAAAATCTACTAGCTCATTAAAAAATCTATAAAATGCATATTAAATACGGCTCTAATTGAATTGATTAGGAGAAAATAATCATTAGAACGTGGAGAAAATTGAAATTGCACCAGTTTTTCTTATTCTGCATTTTTCAATCTGTTTCTATCATCATCAATGTACCATTTGAAACAAACAAATACAACTTTCACCAATTTTTCTGTTATAATTTTAGCCCTTCAAAGAAAATCTCTTATTGTTAACCAGACTCCTTTTTCTTCACTTTCTCACATATCAATCAAATTAGAATTACTTTCCTTTTCCCCTCTTCACTCCTCTTTCTATCTTACTATTATCCGTAATATTTATCACAAGATATTAATGTCCAATTTAGAAACTTTTCATTTATCTGTCGTGAATTTGTATTCAATCGAAAAACAAACATGAGAACATTCAGTAAGACAATAACAATTCTAAATAAATCATAAAAAGACCAACAACCAATTCTCCTTATTATTTATTATTAAGTATAAAATAAATATCAGTCTAATGATGATAGAATAATTAATTCAATTGGTTTAATTAATTCGAGAAGGATGTGTTAAAAATAGATAAATAT
This sequence comes from Mylabris variabilis, assembly GCA_037464815.1. Lineage (NCBI taxonomy): Eukaryota > Metazoa > Arthropoda > Insecta > Coleoptera > Meloidae > Mylabris > Mylabris variabilis. The sequence goes on from JAZBGW010000051.1 coordinate 10,585, forward strand.
GACATATTTCTCCTTAAAATCGTAATGAATTCAATGATCAACATTGATATAAATACTTGCCCTCTTTTACTTATTGTGTATACATCGATTGAATAGTCTTGCTGGAATTTACATTAACAAAACTTAATGTAAATTGTATGTCTGTGACACCATTTATTAAGCACACACACATACTTAAATACGAGTATGTAGACGAAAAAAGAGTCATCAAAATGCTAGAAGAAATACCGTAAGTAACTTGAGGCTAATTGTATGAACAATAAAAAAATTAATACAGCTGAAAAAAGTTTAAAATATACGAGTTAAGCAATAAAAAAATAGATACAACATAGATACTGTTTTCGAAAGTACAAATTTTTAAAATTGACTTTATTTATTTAGGTATTTATTTATTTCTTAAACATCGTTGGTTGTTGATTATAAATATTTAATAGCAATACGTAATTCCGGTTCTATGCATAAATAAATCGTTGGAATTTTGTAATAGTCCACACTTACATTGGATGTTGTATAAAATTGATAACATTAAATCTCAATTAAACAAATTAAACAATTTATTAAAGACTTTCTTCTAGAACAAAGTCTATGCTGTTAATTAAGTTTTGCTCTTTTAATTCAAGGCGAATTTTACAATAATTCTTACAAAATTTGTTGGTGTTTTCATTCTATTATAAACTCATCTATCATAACAGATTATCATGAAACATAAATATGTAAACAATAATTAAAAGAGTTATCTTACACATTATTGCTTATTTCCTGAAATATGCAATATCCTGAAAGAATATTTTCAAGTATGTCTTTTGTTCTATTATTATTAATAGCTATGTGTTTATAAATCTTGATAATTAAAATAAAAATTAAAACGGAATTAAAGGATTTGTAATTAAGTGAAAACTTTATGGAAACAACCGGAATTGAATATTTATCCGGGAATAACGTTATGAATTCATTATATTTCATAATCTTGTTTATTTGATATTCATGTATGTATGTCAGTTAATTAAGACATTAATTGAGGATTGTTAAACTATTATAAATTTTATTAAATATTCTCTTTCAATACGATTATTAATTTTCAATAAATCTATTATAAAATAGATGAGTCATACTTCATTTTGTTATAAAATGAGACTAATTATATCCGGAAATTTATCGGTAAAGAGCAATATCCTTTAGGTCAAAATCAGACTAAATTAGCAAGTTGATTGGTTAGAAGAGGACAAATAAAATTCATATGGTCTAGATTAAATTTTGAATTGTTTAGAGCCCTAGAAGATCGGAGGTGCATTTAGAACTGAATGGGTCCCTGATGGTTGTAATTTATTAATCTCCATACATAATCCTAGCTATAATTGAAATACTTTGAAGAAGAAGACCAAAAATAGCTTCGCTATAAAGACCAAAGACCTTGTACCGTCCCTGTGTTTCATTAATTTTTTCTGTTACTTTGCTGTTGTTACAATCAGGTAATGTTACCTTTAAAAAATTTAACTTTAAAGGCAGAAAAAATGTAGGATAAGGTTACCTGTCTTATCTTCCAAGAAAAGGTCGCCTATAAAACCAAATAAGAATCCAAAAATTGCTAGCAAAAAATTGATAATTCAAAGAATCACAGCCTAGACCTTCCACAAATTAAGAGAACACAAGGATATCGTCATAAAATTTTAAACATTTGATCCAATAGGATTTTTCAGTTTTTTCATAGCATTTTTTTATAATTTCCCCTTATAACGAATAGGTTTCTCAATTATTGTTATTATTATAAATGACGACTTTCTCTTTTTCTAGATCCGGGAATACTCATTAATCTTCCGGAAATTATCACAAATTCCCGTTTATATAATTATTTTTTCGTTCAAACAACATTCTTAGACTAGACTAAGGTTAATCTTTTATTATACCTTTTCTATTTCTATCCTTCAAGTTTAATTTTTTAAAAATGTGAAGAATTTTAAGTAGCTTGATACTGACTGTCTGGAGATTCGTTTTTATTGTTACCATTTTTTTGTCAGACAAATAACACCCTCATTTTATCTCAGGTATACCAAGGATATACGATCGACTGGTTCAGGTAAGCTATCAACAAAAGAATGTGTAGGTGGTATAAATTGATCATAATAAAAAATAGAGAGGAAAAAAAAACGTAAAAGTTGTAGGATGAATTAGTGAGAAGAACGATAATTTCAAATTTGCTTTATCGGTAATTACTAACTACTCTACAACGCCCAAAGAAGTCTTAAGTGATTTTTAAACTATTTAGCTACATCATTAGTTATCTAAAGATTAAAATATCAAATGCCTTTTTATCTTCTTTTTCATTGTAATTAAGCTACAGTACAGTTCAGTTCTCGTGTATGCAACTTTAGTGGTATTGGTGTATTACTAGTTGTATACTTGAAAATGTTTGGTGCCAACTTCACGTCTAGTGGAAAAGTCACCCGCCTTCCGTCAAACTTGCACCTAACTTCATACTGGTGATTCGCCATATTGAATCCTCGTGTGGTGAAAGTTGTCATAAGTTTTATGTGTGTGGATTAGAGTTTTTTTTCATCCCGTAGAAATGTGCGTCGCGAATTGGGAAAATTACAGTTCGTGGTGATTAAAATCAAACAAGACTCAACACATTCAATTGATATTTTAAGAAATTGTTAGTTATGGCAGATAATATAAACGATAATAGTAATGATGAAGAGTGTATTGATGAAACAGGATCTGATAAGGTTTGTTTAGTTGTAATTATTCGTTATTTTTTGTTTTACTGCTGTCCGTTGAGGGATCTTATTCTATTTTGTAACGTAAAAATGTTGTTTAGTAGATTCGCGCGTTCTCTTACAAATTTCTAATAATAGATTTGATTTTTGAAAAACGTTCTCGATCATTTCCACAATCCGTTGCTTTGATAATTTGTTGACAATTTTAAAAATTTTCATTGCAAAGAATTGAAAAAAAAGCCATAAAATAACCTACAATTTTTCGTGTTAACCTTCATTTTTTGTATTCTTCTGTTACAGTCGTTTGTTGGAAAATTTGTCTCGGGCTTAATTAATAATACACCATTATCGAAATGGTTCAAAAATAATAATAATGATAGTACAACAAAACCAGTAATTAGACGGCGTGGTGATGAGAATTACAATGATGAAGATGAAGAAGAAGACGCATTTCTTGTACAACCACCGATGAAACGTCCAAAATTACCACCAACAATAAACGATATACAAAGGAGTAATTTCACAACCACTCCATCAAAATTTACACAAAATTTCCCATCTAATAACAATGTTAAAGTGTTTAATAGCTTTCTAGAACCTATACCAGGTCCATCGGGAATACAACAAAGGAAACTATTTATTAACAATAATAATAATAATAATCTAATAAGTAGTAGTAATAATATTGAACAGAATGATACTGATGATAGTGAAGAAGAATCAACTAGTGGATATTCATCATCTGCACCATTAAAAGCCTCAATTATCCATGAACGTAAAGATTTTAATAAAAACAATAAGACATTGAACAAAGAAGACTTAAATGCACCAGAAATTGTTAATATTAATAATGATAATAAAAATAGTAGTAATAAAACTAGTGATATAAATAGTCGAACAAGTGCAACAATACGCTCCCTTTTCAATTCTTGTAAGTATCAATTTGTACTTTTCACTACAGTTTTCATTATTATTCTTATTTTAATTACATTGATCTTTTTTTTAAATCAAATTTTTAGCTCAAGATGGAAATCGTTCATTATTTTCTGAACGTAGTTTAAATCCAAATATTAATAGAACAAATACATCGTTAAGTTCACGACGCCCAAATTTTAATCCATCAATATTAGGTACACCGAATTTTGTTGATAAAACATTAACAACAAGTCGTATATTAAATTCACCGTTTTATAATGGACGTACAATGTATGGTGGTTCGTCATCATTAAGTCTTACATCATTAAATAAAAGTATTACAAGCAAAACGAGAGATACTCGATCAGCATCACCTGTAGTTATACAACCAACAAATAAAAAATTAAAAAGTAGTGATGATAATATAACATTAAGTAAAACAGCAAGAAGAATATTAAATACATTAGAACAATATAGTACACCAATTAGTGATGCTAAAAAAATACCAATATCACCTAAAAATGATAATCAAATACAGAATAATAGTAATAAAAGTGGTATTTTATCTAAATATATCGGTGCAAATCCTTATCTATTACGAACAACAAAATCATTACCATCAAATAAAGAATTACAAGTACCCCATTTATTACAAATGAAACAAAAAGAACGCTTACAAAATAGTACAGAGAATGTTAGACAAATTGCAAATACATCAAAATCTAATTTAAATAAAGAAGAATATAGATTACCAACACATGATAATGATAGAACTAATGAAAAACAATCAAAATATATTAATAAAATCAAAAACAATTTAACATCGGTACGACAGAATAAAATACAAATTGAACAAATTGTTACAATTAATGATGTTAAATTACCAAATGTTTCACTACCAATTACAACATTACCGAAATTTGATTTCGTAATACCACCACCTCATCAAGCACCACAACAACAACAAGAACAAGTTGATAATAAAGTAGAAAAAACCTCACCAATAAAGACAAGTGAGAATAATTATGAATTTTCAAAGCCTGTAGTGATATCTCAAAATTTCAAAACAATACAAGCTATTAATTATTTTAAATTCAGTGAACCAGTTGATAAAAAACAGAAAATTATTAATAGAATAACAACTGTTACAAATAATTTTAAAATGCCTGATAATACAACAAAATTACCACTATCGAAATCGAAAAATAATGGTGAAAATTGTGTTATAAAAGCAGCACCCGAATTGGTAACAACCGGTAGCTGTATTGATATTTTAAAGAATTCCAATAAAAATCATGACAATTTAGATAAATTTAAACCAAATAAGAATACTTGGGAATGTCAAGCATGTTTAGTACGTAATGATAACGATAAGAATAAATGTATGGCTTGTGAGATGGAACGTGAAAAATCTATAAATGATGTTGGTAAAAATTCAACAAGTTTTGGTGATAAATTTAAGCCATCTGCAACAACATGGGAATGTCCAACATGCATGATACGTAATAAAAATGAATTGAATCAATGCGAGGCGTGCCAAACTAATAATCCAAATCATAAAAACTCAACAACAACTACATCAACACAACCAACATTTAATTTTGGCATTAAATCATCTAATAACGATACATGGGAATGTTCAAGTTGTTGGATACGAAATAAAAATGATATTGATAAATGTGTTGCTTGTCAATCTGTAAGAGATAAACAACAAAATACATCATCTACATCATTAGAGAAACAACAGTCACAACAACAATTTAATTTTGGTGATAAATTCAAATTACAAACATTACAAACATGGGAATGTCCAACTTGTATGATACGTAACAAAAATGATTTGAATAAATGTGCAGCTTGTGAAACATCAAAGCCAAATATGGAGCAATCAAAGAGTACCTTTTCATTTGGTATACCAACAAATAGTGATTGGGAATGTAAGTCGTGTAAAACGAAAAATACTAAATCGATCAAATGTAATAATTGTGGTATTTTAAAAGATGCAAATAATGTAGGTTTTGGTGATGTATTTAAACTGAAACAAAGTGAATGGGAATGTACATCGTGTTTAGTAAGAAATAAGAATGATTTAGTAAAGTGTGCCTGTTGTGGTACATTAAAACCCGGTTGTAATGATATTGATACAAATAATATTACAACAGAAAAGACAACTGTTACTTTTAATTTTGGTATTGATAATAAACAAAACAATTTCAAATTTGGTATTTCAACAACTAATACGACGACGACTACAAGTGAAGAACAAAGTACATCAAATGCTTCATCGTTTATATTTGGAAATTCTACAACAACTACAACTAATACTACTGACAGTAGCACTAATAAAGGGTTTAGTTTTGGTATTAAATCGCAAAGTGAAAGTAAAACAAATGAAAATAATCAAAAAGTTGAAGAAAAACCACCAGAAACTGTATCAACGCCATCATTTAAATTCGGTGTAGACAGTGGGGTGACAACATCGAAAAGTAGTGAAACAACCGACAAATTTCCTAAAAAGATTGAAATACCTGCTTCATTGTCCGCTGATGGATTAGCAAAGAAACCAACATTTGAATTTAAACCGGTTAATGGTGATATAAATAAACCTAATATGTTTACATCTACATCTGTTATAACAACTACAACAACCACTAGTACAACAACAACTACAACAAATAATTCTAAAGTGGAAAATATTTTTGGAACAAAACCATTAATAACTAGAACAGTCACAACTTCTAGTCCTACTTTTAAATTTGGATCGAATCCAAGTATTTCTAGTACTACAACAGTACCAACGGCAACTACAAGTACAACAATAACTGCAACAGCATCAGCTGTAACAGCTACCACTACATTAGCATCAACAACAAATACTCCTAGTGGAATTTTTAAATTTGGATCAGCAAATATTCAATCGTCTGCAATAAGTTCAACAAAACGTAGTTTTGGTGATGTTAGTAGTAGTAGTAATAGTGGTGCTAAAAGAGAAAATAAAGCAGATTTTTCAAATAGTAATGGATTTGGATCAACAACAGTAACAACAACGGCTTCTACAACAAAATTACTAACATTTGACGTACCAAAAACTACTAGTTTTGGTAATACAGACAATAAAAGTATTAATTTTGGTAGTAATGCGTCTAAATCGGTTAGTTTTGGTACAGCAAAAACTGCATCGTCGTCAGGTTTCGGCAGTATGAATAATGAAAATAAATTCAATACTTCTGTGGATTCATCTAAAACACTTAGTTTTGGTACAACAGATAATAATAAGCCGTTAGGTACATTTAGTTTTGTTAATACAGACGCAAATAAAACAATTAATTTTGGTGGTTTAGATAAAAGTAAAACTGTATCTTTCGGTGGTAATTCGGAACAGAAACATGTAACAGGATTTGGATTGAACAATAATTCTAGTTTTGGTACTAATAACGAGACAAAAACTACCACCGTTTTCGGTACAAATGAATCTAATAAATCAACTGGATTTGGTAATTTATCAAACTCAAAACCAGTATTTGGTGTATCTGATCCAAAATCAATAGTACCAGGTTTTAATACGACTGATTCTAAATCAGCATTTGGTACAGCACCTTCTACATCTACAAATGAACCAAAACCAAATTTATTTCCTAATACAGATATGAAATCAGCTAGTTTTGGCGGTGTTTCATCATCCGGTCCAAAGCAGTCAGTTTTCGGTGCAACAGAACCAGTAAAACCGTTCTCTTTTGGCAGTCCGGCGACAACAACAAATACAGCACAACCAATAACATCCAACGAACCTAAACCGGCATCTTTTACTTTCGGTCAACAACATCAACAACAACAGTCCAGTGAAAATAAATTAAATGAACCATCACAACCATTTAAATTCGGTACTAGTGATACAAATAATACTTCAAATACAAGTGGTTTTAATTTCTCAATGACAACACCATTACCAAATACTACATTCAATTTTGGTAGCAGTACAAAGACTGAAACAACAACAGCAACAATACAACCAGCACAAAATCAAGGAATTTTCGGTGGTAGTAGCATTAGTAGCAATAATAATAGTAGTAATAATAATAATAGTGGAGCATCGTGGGCAAAAACTGGTAGTTTTAATTTTGGCACAACTGCTAATAATAATAATCAGAAGGCTATTTTTACATTTGGTGCAAGTCAAACAAATCAGACAAATTTCCCACCACAACAATCTACAGCAACACCATCAGCTACAGCTACCGTGGCACCACAACCTACAACAGGATTCAATTTCGGTACATCAACAGTAAGTTTTATCTTTAAAAAAATGAAAGACTAAAAGCAAATAACTGAATTTATATTTTCAGCAACCATCTGCTGGAGGTTTCAATTTCACCGGCCCCATGCCAACTTTCAATTTTACAGAGGGAGCATCAAATACGTAAGTTATATGAATGAAAATAAATTAAATATATTAACGACTTTTATTGTTTGAATAGGGCACAACCACAACGCAAGTTACGGAAAGCGTTGCGCCGTATTCACCGATAGTTGAGTGCTAATTTTTCATCAAAAAAAAATTCTTGTAAATAATAAGCTGTGTGGTTGTATGATGCTGCTACTAAAAAAACCGAGCAAATATATGGGGAATTTATTTGTATTGATATTAAATATAAACAGTAATAATAATAATAATAACAGTAATGAATGATAAAAAAGGGTATTTGTTTTCAAAAGAATATCTAATTTTTTAGTTGAAGATTTCCTGGGAAAAAAATTGACGCCCATTTGTGAAGATTTAATATAGTCCAGACATTTATGGTACATTTTTCAATGACGGAAATTTTGTAATATAGTAAAGATGTTGAGAATTTTTTAGAAATATACGATAATTCAATCATATCTTGAGAAGAAATGTCTGATGATAGAAAATTTTAATATTCACAGATGTGTTTGTACGACTGAGTTGTACACTAAAAAAAATTACTCCCATTGATGAAAATAATAATAATTATTAATATTAAAATGAAAACAAATTGTATACCATGATAGGGATAAGGCATTATTTTTAAAAAGGTCTGATCCATAGAATGTAGAATTTTAATTAATGAAAATGATCGTCCAGTTTTTTGGTTATTTAAAAAAATTGGACATCATATTGATGATAGTATGTTATTATTAATTAATTAAATAATTAATTCATTTATTGAATGATGATAAATTGATAATGATGTTGGAATTTTAGGTGATTTTTTAATTAAACTATATATAATATTTATATGGCGGCCGTTTGTTGGCGATATTTTCTGTGATATTCTTATGGGTCAGGCCCCAACCATTATTTACGTATGTTAAAATACATTAAAAGGAAACGAACACAGACAAAACTTATTATATTGAGGATCTTTTTTTTTAATTATTTTTCCGATAATACAAAAGTTATTTGATTTTATCAAGAATAAATTATTAATATTATTGCAATACAATAGTGAGATTTTTTTCTTTATAATCTATAAATTTTGTAGTTTTGTCTGTGTTGAGAAGAAACAGTAAAAGTAGGCTCACTCCTTCGTTCCTTTAAATAAACAAAAGAGAATTTGTAAATATTTGTTTATATTAAAAAAGTGTGATTTGTAAAACAACACATCTATTTTGTATATAATATATACATATAACAATTGCAATATATTTATATAAACAATAATTAGCAACAAAAAGAACGAGTTTGTTTATTTCTGCGTTACAATTTTTATTTTTTATTATTATTTATAAATAAAATATTTGTGTTGTTCGCGTATTTATTATATCGGCTAGAAAAGTGCCGTTTTTATCTTAAAAAACAAAAAAAACAAATTGACAATTAACGAAAAGGAGTTAGACTGCTTCAACTATGTACATATAACTATAAAAATCATTATCTAATGGAAAAAGTGTTTTGCTGAAAATTTCATTCTCGTTAGTCTATTTTTCGAACAAAAATTTGAATACTAAATATGATATGATGTCTAAATTTCACAAATGCTAAATTGGCATATTACAAATGTTAATGGAATTTTCAGCATATTTGTGCCTTTATTTTTTTAATTATTAATTTTATTTCTGTCAAGAACTTGGCCTAGTTTTTGTTCTTTTTATCATCTGTTCAATTCCCATCAAAGTACTAAAAATTACTATTGAAGAATTGTTTTCGTTAAGCATTCCTTTCTCTATACATATATTTATTTTTATTGTGTTTTGTTTTGTGATGGACTATTATTTAAAACAAGAAAAAAAACAAGAATCTTAAGATAGCCAAGTTTTGTTGTTTACAAATATTGTTTGTTTCTTTCTCTTCTCTTTTTTTTTGTAAGTCAATAAAAGTGCATTAGTTAAGAAGAAATCTTCTAATTGTTGTTCCCAGCGATTTGTAAAGAGGTGTGAAGAAAAATCATTCGCATTCGAATAGATTAAAAAGTTTTTAATGTTACTTATTTGGAACATTTCAATTTTTATAAGATTATATAACAGACATACACTCAAATACATGAAGACAACTATACAAAGTTTTTTTTCAGCCGAAAATTAAGAAACAAGGTATGTAATTGAAGAAAATGTGCTAAAAGATTTGAGTTTTTCCTTTAATTTTCCGTTTACATCGGTGCAGAAATTAATCTAAAACATTTCTGCATTGAGAATTGTACTTATTCCAATCATTCCCAATTTTACAAGAGAAAATAAAAACATCTCTCAATTGCATACAATTGTTAGAATCAAATTGCTCCAAATCTTTCCCCTGTTTAATCATCGAAAAACTCGCCCCCAACAAATGAAAATAACAATTGTACTTTTAATAAGAGAATAAAAGAAAAGATATCAAAGCAACATAGAGACATGAAATATTATCACAAGATAGTTTATCCGTTTTAATTTCTTAGATTTATTTTTTCCAAAAAAATTACAGCTTTTAGAAGTGTGCTTTTTACGATCAATTTGGTGTATATTTCCATTTGAATTTCTTGTTTCTATTAAATAGGGGATATAGTAGTAAAATTTTTGTTCATATTAATATGTTTAGTTTGTAAAGAAAATAGTGATTATCAAATGAAAATGTACACTTTTATGAAAAAAAAAAATTAACCTATTCCTATGTTATATTAATTTATCTAAATCTAAAACATAAAACCATTATAATACAGGTCACATATTAATAATTCTATCTAAAGAGAAATAGTCTTTAGTTTCTAACGTATTAAATAAAAATAAAATGCCAAAAATAGGCCCTAACAATCATTAATTAATAAAATGTTGGAGAGGCAAAACCCATGAGAAGTAAAGATTATTTAATTTAAATATACACCGGCTGTTTGTTGAGATAAATTAAAATTAATTATAGACAGTTTTTCATTTTTTTCTTTTTCCATCTTAACAACTTTAGAAAATAAAAACAATACAAGAACACTAAATCTTGTGATATATTCACACCACTAAGAATCATCAGACATGAACGAATTTTGTGATTTTAATTCTTCTAATTCTTTAATTTGTTGACGAAGGAATAAAATTCTAAAATAAATTATCAATATAACATCTAATTAATTGACGATTTCTGTATATAAAAAAATGAATTAAAAATAAAAACAAACCTTTGTTCTTGTAAAGTTGCTTGAATTTCAGTTAGACGAACTATTGACCTAGCAGACTTTAATTCTGCAGACACTTTAGAACACTGTATACTACTCATATAATAAGCCTCTTCTGCTAATTTCTGAGCCTAAAACAATAAGTGATTGATAATCAATTCTAAAAAAACTACGATATTTAACTGGGAGATTTACTTGTTTTTCTAAAATTTCAGCCGGCCATCCTCTAACATGATTAACTAAATCATCTCTATAATGATTCGCTAATGATGGTGTTATTGTGGGCCCTTGGGGTCTTAAAGCTTGCAATGAACTTGACATTCCCTGTAGTGATGAAAGATTACCACCACCACTACCACCTGGTGGACTACTTACAGGTATTGTCACTAAATCATTATAAATTTGTTAGTTTCACTTCAAGTTGTTTCGTTTTTCATGTCTATACAGGGAGTAGTTTTTTTAAAGGTGGTCAATTCGAACGAAATTCCTACTAGCTAGCGGGCGATTTGAATAATACTTTAAGGATTTTGAAGGGGGTCCCCAGAGATCGCTTTAGCAAAAGCAGGACTGCGTATTTTTCACGCCCAAAATAAACATTCTCACCACAAACACAATAAATTGTTTTTTTGTAAAAATGATTGGTCCTTGACGGTCTAACACGAAATTTACAGGTCGGCAGTAAGACGACAAGTTTGAAAATCACTGGAAAATTGTGTTATAACAGCTATTCAGTTTATTTATTTAAGAAAAAACCACTTACAATATGTGGGCTTATGTTAAGAAGGAGTAGGGGGGGGTCTTTTTACTAGGCTTTAAAAAATAAAAAACATTGAATCTTAAGTGCAAACCATAGGCACCGTAAGCAAACAACAAATGAACCATCTAAAAAGTTTCAATACTGAAAGAAAGATAAATTTGTTAGTTATTTATACAACAAGTATTTCATGGGGCAAATTAGTAATATTAATGTTGAAAGTTTAAGTTATAAAAATGTTGTAAGGTAATATTTTTTTAAAAAATAGTCATTATACAAATACTTTTACGCCTATGAGATATTCCAAAACAATTCTAGAGGCGGTTCTGTCGTCCCAATTTTGCTAGTGCGTATCCAAGACTTTCGCCTCGATAGAACGACTGGACAGTATGTTTTTTCTTAAATAAACAAATCCGATAACAGAAGCTCTTGTACCAATTAGGATAAAAATAGACCAACTGAAGCGGCGTATAACTAGTGCATTTCAATTTTACGTGTATAGCTGAAGTGGTGAGAATTTGGACAATGCCGAAAAAAGTCGTTTTTTGACGGACTTCTAAACGAACTACGGCGTTCTACTTTTGCTAAAATGATCTCCGGGGACCTTCAAGTATTATTCAAATCGCCCGCCAACTACTAGGAATTTCGTTCAAATTGACCACTTTAAAAAAAAAACATCCTGTATAATAGTTTACCTTTAGAACAATCGGGTGTTTCAGAATGTGTCGGTGTTGGAGGTCCTTCAACAACTGTCCCTGTATGATTTACATCAACACTAAGAGAAGTATGCACTACACTATCCCCAATTATAGTCTGCCTTTGTTGTTGTAAATTATCAGTTGAAATACGATTTAAACAACTACCACTATTACCAACTGGTGGTGGTAATGGTGGACCTGGTGTATTTGATATTATTGTTGATGACGATGTGGTCGGTTGTAAACCTGATAATAATGATAATGTACTTTGTGGTGATGAGTCGGATCGTCCACCAGGCGTTGTTGGTGGTTGTATTTGTGTTGTTGATGTTGATGAACATGGTGTTGATGATGATGATGATACTGGATGTGATATTAATCTAGGTAATGCATTTGCCAATAATACCGGTCCCACTGTTGTTGTTGATGTTGCTGTTACACTTGTTTGTGTTATATTATTATTACTATGATCAATATTACAACTATTATTAATTTGATTCGAGTTTGTTGTAAATGATACTTCTGATGTTGGTGTACTATCACCAGGTGATATATCCATATCCTGTTGAATTAATTGAGAATTATCACTGTCTTGATAATGTTGTTGTTGTTGCTGATGTTGTTTCCTTGATAGTGAACGTGATGAGAGATCTTTTAATGGGATGTCATTATCATCAATACGACTACTGCTACTACCACCACCGCCGCCAGTCCAATGACGGCCTCCTCCTGTTGAATCCCTATTAAGATCTTTACCAGCCATTCCGATTGGTGGTCGCAAATTGGAATGTTTGTCATGCCCTACAAGATAAAATCATAGAAATATAAGAAAAGGAACGATTATCATCAATCAATTAAAAAATCTAACCTGAACGGCTATAACAGCGTTCCGTATCTCGTTCTCTATCACGTTCACGATTCCTAAATCTATCTCGTTCACGTTCAATCCATTCCCTTGGTTTTTCCCATTGTGACACCTCTGTTTTACAATTATAATAATATTTTTTACCTGATGAACTTACATGTTCTGACCAATCGCCTACTCTAATTACCCTCTCCCTTTCGTCTCTCTACAAATGAAAATAATTAGTAATTTTATAAATTATTTTAAATGACATTAATAGACATCTACAAACTTTATCAACTGAATTATTATGCAGTGTTTTTCTATCTCTTGATGCTAAATTTTGTGATACTTTTATTGGATGCAAGATGCCTTTTTCATCATTTCTATCATTATTGGTTCTATGCTCAGCTTCCCTAATACGTTTATCTTTAGGTGATCTGGCACAATCTACAACAAGACATTAATTATTGCTATAAGAAATAATAACAAATTAGCGTTATTTTACCTGTATATTTGACATCCCTCGACATCTTATAGTCTCTATTTTCTCTCTCCTTTTCACGTATTTTCTGTAGATAGGTGTTTTTTGGTTGATAAGATCGATCACGGTCCCTTGGTGATTGTGAATCTGGACTATCTGACCGATAATTACCATTTGGTGAATCACGTATTCTATCATATCGATCACTGGTTGAACCGTAAGCCTTTGATGAACCATACTTTGAGTTCTACGATTCGGAAAAAAATAATGATAAAAATCATGTCATTTTACAAGGAATTCTATCAAATTTTAATGAAATTTGTTGAGACTTTAAAAAATTAGGTTATGTATGCTGCAGAGGGAAGCCATGTTTACTTTGATGTTTTGACAACTATACGTTTACGATTTTCATTAAACTCGACTTTCTATTGAATATACAACTGAGGAAATTTGTTTAAATTGGTTGAGTTACGATTGATTTTTAATATTTTTTTCAAATCAACTTTCCTAAAAATAAAAATAAAAAGATTTAACGACTCATTGTCTTGCAGTTGAATAAAACCGAACAATCAACAATATTGATAAAACGCGACAATTTTATCGATTTCAGTTGATTTATTTAACCCAATACAATCGATTCTACCATTTTTGTCGTCGTATATTTTACCTGATAGGGATGGGCTTGGTGCTTCTCGAAGTACCTAAACAATAATAAAAAAAAAACGTTTATTAAATTAGAACTAATCAAAACCAATTGAATATGTTTCATAACTATAAATAAAACAATTCAATTGTGTACAGGTTACGTTTTTTCGTGTTTTTTACATTGTTGTTTTATCGTAAAATGAATGTCAAAAAAATTAAAAGTATTTTAGTGCCTACCCATCGTTCATCCGTTGAGTTTTCCTTGCATGCATTACCATCAATGCAAGTCTCTATAAGATATTTGTGGCTTTTATTAATAAGCCGTTCTTTATATGAATTGTCATATAATTATTTGAAAAATGATGATAATTAA
The DNA here is from genome assembly GCA_037464815.1 of Mylabris variabilis. Classification (NCBI taxonomy): domain Eukaryota; kingdom Metazoa; phylum Arthropoda; class Insecta; order Coleoptera; family Meloidae; genus Mylabris; species Mylabris variabilis. The sequence goes on from JAZBGW010000051.1 coordinate 25,607, forward strand.
TTTAGTTGATAAATTATTGTTTTATTTTCTATTTTAATAGAAATCCGATCAAAAACTGTATTTTCTATCAGACGCCATGTCACATAAGGGAACAAATTGTGTGCAATAGGCTGAAGGTAAATGCTCCTAATTTCTTCCGTTGTCTCATTGGTTGACGTAAGAAATCGACACGTTGACCAACACAACAAACACACAATACCCCAACAACAAAGAAAACATTACAAAATCAATCAACAAAAATATAAAAATCCATCAAATTATTACACAAAATAGTAAACTACTAAAAATAATTGTAGAATATCTGAAATTCCTTGGATTTAAACGAAAAAATGAACGGATTTGTAAGAAGTAATTTTAACGCATGGTTGGCAATATGAGATAATTGACACGCCATCTTGTCTAATCTCGTTCAACTAATAGAAAGTCAATCATCAATAAAAGTACATAGTTTTTAAGATTTTCCAAAATTTGTCGAAATTTTCCAAATTTTTACCCAACGAGCCATTAATTTTAACCGTAATTATAAAAATTAACCTGCATACGATTATACATATTGTTCTTCTAGTAGCTTTTTGTGAAAATTTTCCAGAATGACCCAGATGTTTACGACAAAAATGAACACTTTATCTTTTCAACAACATGAAGAAATCGGTAAAATTATTACTAATAATATCCAATGATAATTGTAATTTATTTGTTTCATTTCTAGATAATCTATCAAGGTCTTTCAACAATCAATTGTTATCAGCTCATGATTGTTACCGGTCTTTTATGTCGAATTCATTGATCAACACAACGAGAAGGTATACGGTGTTTATTTGATAAAAAAATGATTCACATAACAGGACGATAGTTTATCATAAATCAAGGAGGATGAAGAAAGAAGACTTTAATGTCAACAGTTTTTCACTTTATTCATTATTTCTTTACGTAAAAGTCAAATTTGTTTATATTTATAAATAGTAATCAGTCAATGATTTGCATGTAACATTCCTAAATTTAGATCAATTTTAATTCATTTAATTATCAGTCAATTTAAATATTAAATAATTTTATCGTCAAATCGTCAAAGAATGAAGAAGTAAACCCATCACAAACTGTTGAAGAATGAAGAAAATCAACGGCAAATTATTAAAGTTTAACCTTTTAATTTCCTTTAATTCAATGGATTTTTATTTTTAAATTCTTAAATTTTACTTTTGCTTAATGAAAATTAACAAAATTTCTGCAACATTTTAGATATATCAATACGAAATTGAAATATGAAGATAATTCGATTAATTTTATAGAAGAAATTCGTCGTAAATTATATCTAATCCATGATTATAATTTAGAAATTTTTAAAGTAGCACCTCAACGAATTGATTTCAACTGAATTCTTGATAAATATATAATTTTAGTTAACGCACAAATATCCAAGAATACGTAATTTTGATCTCTTATTAGTTAAATATATAGAATTAGAATATGAAATATTATATGGTAATGGTAAAAATGTTGATAAATATCTTGAAAGAGAAGTAGGGCAACGGATTTATCGTCTATTGTACATAATTCTTCAATATTGTACAGTTGAAGATGGGCTATTAACCGGAACTGTTGATATTACAACAAAGGAAGCAATATTACAAGTTTTTGTTGATATTAAATTCCAATACTTTAAAGAAGGACGATTTCTTTATAATATAACAAGGTTTGTTTCATAATTCCTAATATTAAAATTGTAATTTTATTTCTTCTTACAGTAAATTAATCAACGATATTGATGCTAAATGTAATATATCGTCCTGTAATTTATTATTTCACTATTTAAAAGCGAATTTTTCAACATCGAAAAATTTAACAACTAGTGATTATGGTAGTGACGATAGTGATACAGATGAGGTAGAAAACATCGATTCAAGTCATTGTACAAATACTCAAATACGTCCTGTAGAAATAAGTTTAATAAATACTAGCAATACGAATGACATTGAAGAAGTACCTGTAACAAAAAATGGAATACAACCAATAGTCACATTTGAATTAATCAACGACGATGATGATGATTATATGGTGTATTTAACTGAAAAAGATGATAGTCATCAGAGTGACAAAAATAAAAATTGTGATAAAATTGGTGATCCAACTAGAATTAATACTAATAGCAATAATAATAATAATAAGGGAGATAATGCAAATGTTGTTGTACTATCATCAGATTCTGAAAATGATTCTATCCGTTCTACAAAAACTAACAGGAAGAAGAAGAAACGATTGAAGAATCAACAAAAAAGGAGTGTAGTTACATTTGAAATAGTAGATGATGATGATGGTGACAATGCAAATTCCTATATGGTTTATTTGGGAAAAGAAGTTGAAAATCTAAATAAACGAAAGAAATTAACAATAGAAGATCCCGTAATTCTATCCGATTCTGATAATGATAATGTTGGAAATATTAAAAAAGAACCAATGGAAATTGATATAAAAATAGAGTCATCTATTGAGGAAGTCACCGAATCTCAAAATATGCTAAATCAATCGAATCAAATAAAAATTGAGCCGGTTGAAATCGATTTGAAAGATGAAATTATTGAAGAGCATAATAATGATCAATTAACATCAGAGTTATACCCGAGAGATCCTTGTTTGAATATGGATAAAATTGATTCAACTTTAATCGTTCAAAATAACACCAATGTAGGTAATTATTTTCAAAATTTGTTATAAATTTAACAACTATAGCAATTATTGTAGGTAATTTAACTGACTCTAGTTTGAATAATAGTTTTCTAGAAGAGATGCTAGAAACTAGTTATCTATCGAAGAAAGATTTTGAAGATTTGGAATGTTTTGTATTCGATACAAGCGGACAGCATTCTTTCAGTCGATATTGTGAACAATCGTCTGATAACGATGACGGCATTTCTGAAAACAAACTTGTGTAATTATAAGACTCCAATACGTAATTCAATTAAGAATCAATTCCTATGTATATTTTTTCAAGATAATAAATTTTTCTACAAAAATTCCAAACAATTATCAAATTAACGTAAACAACTGATATGAAATACGTGACATTTCTCATTTGTTATATTAGGCGCTAAACGATTGGTGGCAATTTGTGGGTAGTATGACGTCATTAAGAAAAAATTACATTAATGGTTAATTAAATAAGCAATATCTTTTTATCAATTTTTTTCTCACTACTATTATAAATAATCAACTATAATTAACCTAATTGATAAGCAATCCGTTTGTTATCAATGCGTAAATAAATATTTTGCGTTAAATTTATTTAGGGATTTTTATTTTTTCAAGGTTGGTAATGGGTTAATAACTAGATAAAGAATTTCGCCCCAACGTAACTGGATGAAATTCTATAACAAAAACATTGTGGTTAAATTTTTAATAATTTTTAAGTGAATTAAATAGGTTTTTATTGTTTTTCAATTTCATTAAAATTACGACTAAATGTTGTAAGTATTCTGTTTAAAATGTATTTTTAATCGTATTATTATATAAATTGTAATTATAAATTGTTCGTGTTAATTGTTATGATTATTGGATAAATTATTGTTATTGGAAACAAGATTTTTTGGTGTTTATCGAAATAATTAGATTGTTATTATTCTAGTGGATCATGACGCAATATTTCATCACACCAAATTTATTCAATCTGTGTGATTTGGGACAACAACAACAACACAACAACAGGAGTTCCGAGAAAGGTACGTCATTGTTGGGTTTAAGAATTTATAAAAAATAAAGATTATCGATTTTCTTTTTTGTATAGGTATCAGTGGCGGTTTGAATCGTATTTCTAAGCAGTTCTTGAAAATCCATCATGATGGTAGTTATCATTCGTTTATATCAAGACAAATGGCAATTGCACTTAAAAGGTATTTCCATTTCAATTGATTCTATCGATTTTCAAACAACCAACAACCCATCAGTGGAAATCTACAACGATTCATAACAAGATATTTGAATAATTTTTAACATTTCAATTCAGAAATTTGCATAACTTTTAACGTTTCAATTCAGAATAATTTTCACTGAGATTTTTTCATTTTAAATTGTAAAACTTTCAAACTACATAATCAAAATCCGTTATAATTCGGTTTATCAAGTAGTTGTAATTATATCAAAAACAAAGCGACAAGATCATCGAGAAACAGCGAATTGAAGAGAGAGAAGAAAGAAGATTGAAGACCAGTTTGGGAAAATTACAGCTGAACGAAATTTACATTATTATTTTTTTCAATTTCTTTTTTAATCCATCAATTAAATTAGTTGCTTTGCCTTTTTCGGTAATTCTTAAATAATTCATTTTATAGATTATTCATGCATGCATTTTTTTCAATTTTAAAATACAACCTAAATTCGCATTAATAACGAATTAATATCTTTAAATTTTAATTGTAAAATTGTTAAATCCGACCTTCGTTCGAACAATCAACGTGCTCGTTTATTTGTAAAGGTAAAAGATTGTCTTCTAATTACTTTAACTTATTAATGTTTCTTTAATTATATTTAAACTAATAATTTCTTCTATTTTCTATTTAGATATATCAATACAAAATTCAGTAAGTGTACACCAGAATTCGTCACAGAGATCCATAAGAAGTTATTATGTCTGCACGAGTACAATTTAGAAGTTGCGAAGGTATTCGTAATTGATTACAATTTATCTTATTAATTATCTAAAAATTATGTTTAGGTAAAATCAAAATATCCAAGATCTCGGCAATTAGATGATTTGTTAATACGTTACATTGAATTGGAGTGTGAATGTCTTTATAATGGTAGAAATAGAATCGATGAGAAACAAGAAAATAATGTACAAAAACGTGTATTAAAACTTTTACATGTTATCCTATTTGAAATTTATAAAAATAATGAAAATTCGATTAAGGAGACCCGTGATTTATGTTTGAAAACTATTATCAAGTTTTTTGTTACCGTACGTGCTGAAAGTTGTAATGATAACAACATTATCAATAATGTGATCACGTAATTTGTTAAAATTATATTAAAGATTATTAATTATTGATTTCTTGTTTTAAATTTTATAGCAATTTAATTGACAAACTCGGTCTTTTGGAGGAGATTAACAAATTTAAAGGTAAATCTATACCGTTCTACCTAGATACATGCTTAGAAGATCCAGAAGTCTCGAAGGTACGTCAGACTTTAACGACTAGTGATTATGAATCAAATAGTAGTGATTCTGATGATGTAAGTTTTCATTAAACTTTTGTTTTGAAATTTACGAAATTCATTCTAATGATTGTTGTAGGATTTCGAATTTTCGGATCCACCATTCACTTGTCCTACTACTGAAAATTTCTCAACGGTTTCTTTATCTGATATGAATGCTATTGATTTAAGTGATGATGAGGATAGTTTCAATCATATTAAATTTAAACATAAACCCAAAACAATCGAAACAACGAGTCAAGTTAAAGCCGAAATTGAGCAATTTAATCCGATTATGAACAATATTTCGACTGATCCTATTTCAATACTATCAGATGATGAAGATGATGATAATAATACTGATAATGAAGCTCGCAATAATCTAATTATGAATCAGGAAAATCTCTCAAATGGTGCTTCAAATAAATTAACTGAAATAAAAGTTAACAATAAGTGTGATAATAATGATGATAATAATAATAGTAATTCCTCTTATCAGAATATGGTGAATACATCACATCATAATTCACAGATACAATTGAATGGCAATTTTGATAATCTACAACAAACACAAACTAATCCAACATTTGCTGATAGTTTTCTAACTAATGAACAGAGCTATACAAATTTATCAAATAGTGAATCGGGCATTTTTACAATAACATTAGATGATGATGATTTCGATATTCATAAATTAAATACACAGTTAACGTCGAATGAGAAACATTATATGCCTATTCCAATTCTTGATTGTGATCAAATTAAAACTGAGGTAAATGATGAGGATCGTTCACCAAATCTTTCTGTTATCAATGGGCAAGTCAATTCAAACATAGTACAACAAACTACAACATTAGAAAGAGTCAATACTACTACGCAAGATATGGAAAGACTCCAGTCGAATTCGGCTAATCAGCCTTTAGAATTGGAGGTTAATGCAGAACATAGCACTAGTAAAGAAATACATGAAAAATCTGTTGAAATTATTGAAGCGGTAAATAGTGATGATTCTGAAAATGTTATCATTTCACAAAAAAATGTTGAGGACACAGTTGAAACTACTAAAATGGTCAACAGTGGTTGTTCTAACTGTAAAAATGTTACCATTTCACAAGAAAATGTTGAGGGTACAATTGAAACTACTGAAATGACAAACAATGATGATTCTAATCGTGAAAATGTAGTCATTTCAGAAAAGAATGTTGAGGATATAATTGAAACTACCAAAACGGCCAATAATGATAATTCTAACCGTGAAAATGTCACTTCACAGAAAAATGTTGAGGACATAATTGAAACTACTAAAACAGTTAACAATGATGATTCCAACCATGAAAATGTTGTCATTTCTCAAAAAGATGTTATGGACACAGTTGAAACTATTAAAACAGTCAAAAATGATGATTCAAACCATGAAAATGTTCTCATTTCACAAAAAAATATTGAGGACACAATTGGAACTACTAAAACGGTCGGCAATGATAATTCTAACAGTGAAAATGTAGTCTTTTCACAGAAAAATGTTGAGGATACAGTTGAAGCTACTAAAACAGTTAACATTGCTGATTCTAACTGTGAATATTTGGTCATTTCACAAAAAAATGTTATGGATACAATTGGAACTACTAAAACGGTCGACAATGATGATTCTAACAGTGAAAATGAAGTCATTTCACAGAAAAATGTTGGGGTTACTAAAACAGTCAAAAATAATGATTCAAACCATGAAAAAGTTGTCATTTCACAAAAAAATATTGAGGATACTATTGGAACTACTAAAACCGTCGACAATGATGATTTTAATAATGAAAATGTAGTCATTTCACAAACAAATGTTAAGGGTACAGATGAAACTACTAAAACAGTCAAAAATGATGATTCAGACCATGAAAATGTCATTTCACAAAAAAATATTGAGGACACAATTGAAACTACTAAAACGGTTAATATTGATGATTCTAACTGTGATCATTTGGTCACTTCACAGAAAAATGTTGAGAATACTGTTGAAATTACTAAAACAGTCAACAGTGATAATTTTAACTTTGAAAATCTGATCATTTCTGAAAATTTAGAGCAAATGAAAGAGATTGTCGCCCTTGCAACAATTGAAACTACCGAGAATGCAGATGGAGCAGTTGCAACTATCGAAAATGTGGACAAAATGACTGAAAATCCTGAAACAAGAGAACATACGTTGCCCGAAAATTCTGTAAGATTGATACAATCAGTTGAACTTGTCGAAAATGTAGAAGTCGATGATGTAAAAAATTGTGAAAATAATGAAGATATCAACAAATTAACTGAAAACGCTGATACTCAGGCAGAAATAATTGAGAAAGTTATTGAAGATACAGATAAAGTAGTTCAAAAAGTGAAAAATGTAGACGAGGAAATTGAAAATGTAGAGAATATTGAAAATATGCTTGAAAATGATGAGAATGGTAAAAAAATAGTTGATGTTGAAACTGTTGAGAAGGTAGATGTAGATTTCGAAAATTCAGAGGAAAACTCTGCAGTGGATGAATTTATAGATAGAATAACTGAAATTATAGACAATATGAGTGAAAATGGTGAGATTGTAGACAAAGCAGCTGAAAGCTGTGAAACTGAAACTTTAACAAACACAGAAGAAATAACTGATGGTATCTGTAATACGGAAATTAAAATGGTACAACAAGAAGTTGAAAATACTGAAAATGTAAATTCGATTGAAATTGAAACTATTGATTGTGTAGAAAAAATAATTCAGCATGTTGAACATACGATGGCAATATTACAGGGCACAAATAATGGGAATGAAATACATGAAAATGTTGAAGAAACAATGGAAAATACTGCAAATAATGAAACGATTGATATTAACAGTGGAGAAGAAATGATAGAAGTTTTTGAAAAATCTACCGATATTGGGAATGAAATACATGAAAATGTTGAAGAAACAGTGGAAAATACAACAAATAATGAAACAATTGGTATTAACAGTGGAGAAGAAATGATAGAAGCTGTTGAACAATCTATCGATATTGAAATAACATCGAACAATATAACTGAAACTCTAGTAGAGGAATATGAAAATATAGAGAAATTACCTGTAAACTGTACGCCCACAGATAATTCAACATTAGAAGAACATTTCACAGATATCCAAGTTTCTGGTAGAGAAGAAATTATTAATGTGACTATTAAAGAAACAGAAATGTATCCTGAAATACCTTCATCGGAGATTACAGGTGATACTGTTATAGCACATGAAATTTGTATAGAATCGGAAATTATTGATGAAAACTCACAAAATTCTCAATCAACTTCAAATGAGACAGTAGAGGATAACTGTGAAGAAGAAGAAAAGATTCTCAATGAAACTTCAACCGATGTGGAAAATATTAATGAAAAATTGAGCGATACTGCAACTATTACAGAATCTCAATCAACTGAAGATGCAACTGTAAACGATCAAAATAATCATGAAATTGTTGAAAATATAACTGAAGTGCATGAAAACGATAAATTAGAAGATAGTGAACATCTGAAGGAAGCTTGTAAACAACAACAAATAAAAACTACTGACAATTTAGTTGAGATTTGTGAAAATGAAAAATTAGAAAATACTGAGAAATCCGATAATTTTACTCAAGATAATCAAGTAGAAACGTGTGAAAATTTAACTAAAATTGATCAGAATAGTGTGTTAGAAGATACTAAAGAATTAGATGATGTTGATCAAAAAAGTCAACCAGTAATTACTGCAAATTCAACTCAAGTTACTCCAAACGAGTACTTAGTGAATGCCGAAGAATCGTTACAAATTATTGAATGTGTAGAAAATCAAACAGAAACTATCGACAATTCAATTGGTGCTCTTCAAAATAATCAAATTGAAAATGTCGCAAATTTAACAGAAATCAATTCTAGCACTCCAATTGATGTTGCTGATAAAGATCAGTTGGAAAATACTGAAATTTCACCAAACATTAATCAAGAAGATCAAACAAAGTCTAATGAAGATTCAACTGAAATACTTCATTCTCAGCAATTAGAAAATATGGAACAACCTGTGGAGATTTTAAACGAAAATGAAAAAAATATTATTGAAGAGAAGTCAACAGAAGCTAATCAACCAGAAATTATTAATGGTTTGGTTACAAGTGAACAAAATTTGGAAATTGTTGAAGATTCGAATAAAGAAGTTTCAAAAAATCAATTAGAGATTAATGGAAAAGTCGCTGATGATATAATTATCGAATCTTCAACTTGTGAAGAAATAAGTGTAGCAGAAACTTTTGATAAAACATCAGAAATAATTAATGAGGCACACCATATTGAATCAATTCATCATGAGAAACCTCGTAATAATAGAACATTTACGTATGAAAGTACACAATCATCGACATTAAATGAAGTTGAATACATTGATCCAACACATAATTTAGGTGTTTTAGCTACAACAGCCGTAGCTATTGCAGATTCCTCAACAACTGTAACAAGCTTATCACAAAAATCAACAATAATCAATGAATCAGTTAATACTAGTACATCAAAACGACGACGTTCAAAAGTACGTTTACGAAGGCAAAAAGTAGATATATCAAATGAAAATAAACGAATAACAAGGAATAGTGTAAATAAGAATAATAATAATAATAATACTAAAAATAATCAACTTGGAATGGTAAATTCATCTAAATCAAATCGTCATAGTACTGATGTACCGGTAACAACAACGGCTACAACAAAATGTTTAGCACATGATTTTATATCAACAGAAAATTCATCAATACCGCCACAAATAAATCATGTTTATGCACAGAAACGTTTAGTTGAAGCAAATACTACAAGTGAAGACAGTAATGATAGCAGTGAAAGTACATTATTTATTGATGAAAGTAACGAATGGAAGAATGATAAAGTAAATGAGAGGAATTCTAATTCAGTATATGAAGATGAAACTGAAGATGATTGTTTAAAGTTTATTGATACCGAATTAGATGATGATGACAATGACGATGATAATAACAGTGGTGAAAAAGTAACACAAGCAGAGAAAAGATGTGATGAAATTGTTGAAAATAAAAATGATTCATCTGTTTGTATCAGTATACCAGAAAATAACGATAGTAATCAATTTGCTGATAATGGAGTTTTAAAACAAATGGAAGATTTTGTTGAGACACAAATTGAAATAGTAGAGCAAATAGAAGACAATCAAGATCAAGAAATTAGTTTTGATCGTAATGAAATTGTACATAAGAAATTTGATCATGAGAAATTTATTAAAGAGAAAACAGCTCAACAAGTTGATGACAAATTAAGAGATAATAATAATAAAACACCAACAGATCATAGTATTAAGCATATTTTAAATAATGTAAATGAACAAAACATAAAAGAGTCTACTGTTGATAATAACAAAGAAGGGACATCTTCAAAATTAAAAGAAAATGATGAAAATTCTATTATTAATCCAGCAATAATTATTTTAGAAGATCGTATTATCAAAACTAAAGGTGCTTTAAAAGCATTTGATCAAGAAAAAGAAAATACAGCAACATTAATTGAGAATTGTTTCGAATCTGGAAAAGATAGTCATCGTAAAATAATACGTTCACGTTCTAAAAGTTGTAATCAAATTGTTAATGATAATGTGAAAGATAAGATTAATTTTAATGATGATTTTTCTATTACCAAAAATTCGAAACTAGTTACTGATCTCACAACATTAAAAAATAGCAAAATACAAATTAAAGAGAGCATTATTTTAAACGTAGAAACAAAACAGATTAATGAAGAAGTTTTACACGCGGATTTAAATAAAAATGAATCAGACGGTTTATTAGATTTAAGTATTGGTGATGGAGATAAAACTAGTGATGGTGTACAAGAAAAGATTGAAGAAGCCCCGATTTCCACTACCATCTTAAAAGATCAAATTGAAATTGTGGAAAAAACTCAAGGTTCATCAAATAAAACACCAAAAGATAATTTGACTGATAGTGGAGAACAAGATGAAATAGTGTTGAACAATAATTCAAAAATACATGAAGAGAAATTGGAAACAAAAGTAGCAGAAGTTAGAAAATTGGAATTGTGTAATGATACAACGGTTAATAATGTATCATTAAAACCGCAACATAAAAAATCACCAACAAGAAACAAAGGCAAATCGTTAGAGAACACAATTAAGAAAATGAAGGAACGTGCCATTAAAGAGAAAAATTCATCTGAACAGGCGTATTTGTTAGATGAAATTAGTAAATTTGAAGAAGAAAGTAGTAGTCCGAATTTAAATTCATCGTTTATAGAAACAAAAACAGAAAAAAGTTTGAGTAGAAAACAAGGAAAAACGTCTATTATTGATGATAAAAGCCAGTCACCAAAAAGTGATAGAAAATCAAGTGATGGTCATCACAGATCTACAAGATCATCGAAATCAAAAACATCAAATAGTAAACAAAGGGAAAGTGATAAGCGAGATGATAGTCGTCGTAGTAGATCGTCATCAAAATCAATTGAAATTATGACAGAACGTAGTCGTTCACGTTCAAGATCATCATCGAAATCAAAAACATCAAATAATAAACAAAGGGAAAGTAATAAGAAAGATGATTGTCGTCGTAGTAGATCGTCATCAAAATCAATTGAAATTATGACAGAACGTAGTCGTTCACGTTCTAAATCGAAATCAAAATCAAATAATAATAACAATCAAAAAGAACAAAAACGTTCTAGTCGATCGAAATCAAAAGAACATAATAATAGAAAAGCTCATAGTACAGAAAAAGAACGAAGTAAAACACCATCAAAAAGATGTAGGACCATTGATAAAGACAAAGTGAATAATAATCATGCAGACAATAGAGAAGAAAGATCACATTCAAAATCAAAAGATACAAAATCGCATAAAGATATTGACAGAAAAAAAGTTGATGTAAAAGAACGTGGAAAAAACGATAAATCACTGAGAAATTCACCTGCCGATACTAATAATGATGATGATAAAACAGGTATTGATTTAAATAAATTACGGGATGATTTGAAGAAATCATTATCAAAGAGCCATGGTCAAGTGAATAAACAGAAAAATGAAACAAGTCATTCGAAAGAAAAAAGTGCGATAGATTCTGATAAAGGGAAAAGGGAAAAATTACATAAATCCCATAAAAACGGAGACAAAATTAAACAAAATTTAGATGATAATAAGAAAAATGAAGAGAAGTCTGAAAAGTTAGATCAAAAAACGAAACATAAAATGGATCATAATATCAAGAAAAATGGGGACAAGGGCGAGCAATTAGATCAGAAAACTAAAAAAACAGTTATTGATGATGATGGTAAAAAAGATAAGGATAAGTATGAGAAGGTTGATGTGAAGGCTAAAACTAGAGTTAATGAAAGCAATCAGAAAACTGAAATCAAAGATACCGGAAGTACTAAAGATGAAAAAAATGAAAATATGAAGAAAAATGAAGAAACAATTGAGAAATCTAATGAGAAAACCAAACAGAAGATTGATGAAAATAAACCAAATAACGAAGGAGTTGAAATAAAAAAGTCTGATAAGCCTAAGGAAAAAGGTAGCATAAAAGAGACTTCTAATGACGAAAGAACAACAAAACAACAAGCAAAAGATAATGGTGAAACTAACCAAAAAAAGAAAACTAGTATCGATCAAATTTTTGAAGAAGCTTTTAAAAGAGCTGAACTTGAAAGGAAATCTAAACAACAACAGCAAATTGTTGATAATGAACAAAATAAAGATAAAACAAATAAAGAACTACAAAACGAATCAGAAACTATTAAAATTTCTGAAAATGAAAAAATGAGAAAACGTCAATCTACCGATAGTATAGAATTGGAAACCGAAGAATATAAGCGTCAAAAACTGATTGATAATAGTAAAGAATCACAGAACAATATACAAGAAGATATGCAAATTGAAAAATTAGATCATGGTAAAATTATTGTAAATATACAACCACCACTACCGCCACCATTACCTTTATCAACACCACCACTACCACCACCTCCACCGTTATCTCCACCACCACCACCACCACCGCCTCTACCAACATCTCCACCACCTCCACCGCCACCGTTACCACCTGATATTGTTGATGAAACGAAAACACCAAATGAAACTCAAGTAATTAAAAATAATTTACAAGTTCTACCAACAACTTCTAAAACAATATCGAAAACAACTAATAATGAGAATTTTGAACAGATTGATGGTATTGTAACACCAGGTACAATGGAATTAGAATCACCAACAAAAATCTTATTAACAAACGATATACAAACAACAGATACATTTTTTGTTAATAATACATTTAGTACTTCTTGTAATTTAAATATGCAAGTATTATCAAGTACAGTTGATACAACAGTTAAGGATTTCCCAACAACAGAAACAGTAACATCAACAAATCTACAAACATCAGTATCTATACATTGTGGTGTTATAGCACAATCAGTAAATTTAGTAAATACAACACAAGATCCAACAAATATACCAAATGATAAGAATTGTTTATTTACATTCAGTAATGATACAACAACCCCAACATCAACAGTTACAAATAGTTCTAATTTAACAACATTAAATGATTTAGAACAAATGGAATTAATTGCAGCACCACATCATACTCATTCACATCATCATCATCATCATCCGCATCATCATCATAGAACAACACATGTTATGGTATCATTATCAGATAGTATTGATGTTGTACAAAATAATCCACCGGTTGTTGAAACTGAAGTTGAAATACAATCAATACAAGATTATGATGGTAGTTTCAATTTAGGTGGTCCAATGGTTAGTGGTAGACGTGAAGAGAAAACAATAACAACACCAACTGATTTAACATTAAATGATTCATCACCAGATGAATTTCCATTAACAAGTGAAGAATTAGAATTATCATTCAATGATAATAATTTAATTGATGATTATTTTAATCCATGTAAAACAGAAAAACCTGATTTTGATAATACTATTATTATTGATACAAATGATACAATAACAACAAAAACTGATGAAATACAAAATAGTATAAAAGATTTAAATTATTTAATTGGTATCACACAGAGTGATGAACAAATTAAAAATGATGATGATGATGATAATGATAATAATAATAATAATAATAATAACGATAATGATGTTGAAGATGTAGATGATGTTAGTAGTAATAGTAATAGTACCGATACTGATGATCAAACTATTAATAATCGACCACCTACTGATAGTATAAATGATGCTACATTATATGCTGTTAATAATTTGATTAGTTTAGGTAGTGGTGAGAGTAGTTCAGAAACACATACGTTCACATCGATCTCTGATATTGATATTATGGAATCATCGAAAGAATCTTTAAATAGTTTAAATACCGCAATACCATCAGCATCAACAACACCTGATATCGTAACAAAACCCACATACTCTTCAGATTATTTATCAAATCAATCGAATGAAAATCATTCAACAGTTACACCCAATAATAATGATGATACTAATAATAGTAATAAAAATAATGATATTGATAATAATTGTGTTGATAATGATGATGGAGTAGAGCAGAAGGTGATTGTACAAAAAATTGAGCAAGCTCCTATGTCAATAGATATTTTAGAGAAGGCTTATATAAATAATTGTAAACCAACACCATCATCGACATGCTCATCATCATCATCATCGTCATCAACTTCATCAAAAAATAATGTATCAAAGTTTATACAATCAGTTAAACGTAATGAAACGACAAAAAAGAATGAATCTAATGTTAATGATGTTATGGAGAAATTTACAGGACGAAAACATAATCGTACACCGGTATCAGCACCTAGAAGAAATCAACAGAAACCGGTGTCATCATCAAAAACTAGTCCACAAAATGATTTATCAAATGATAATTCAAATAATAAAGAAGTATCACATGTACCTGAATTAAGGATACGTGTTAAAAAAGATTTAGGAGCAACATTATTTGATACAGATCTATTACAACAAGAACAACAACAACAGAAATCTGAAATACCATCACAACGTCACTCTTACGCTGTTGAAAATCTATTAAATCTACGTACCAATGATACAGAATCACAACAATCAACAAGTGATAATGAAACAAGCCGTAAACGTAAACATTTATATGATGATTATAATAGCGATGGTGGTGAGAAACGTCGACGTAAATCTGATGATTCTATTGATGATCGAGAAAAACGTAATAATGAAATTTTTGATAAATTATTAAAACAAGGACCAATTAATAAATGTATGTTAACTCAAAATTATGAAACGAAACCTATAGCGTTATTATCATCATCAGCGTCAACATCATCATCGGCATCATCATCATCAGCAATTATAATAAATACGAGAACTAAAGAAATGTTAGCAAGAAGTCGTGCAGATAATGAGAGACAAGTACAAAGACAATATTATCCACCACCAACAACAACAGTAATAACAACAGCACCACCAATAATAACAACATTACAACCATCATCACTACTACTACCACCGCCACCATTAGCAGCATCATCATCATCGTCATCAATAACAACATCAGCATCACATTCTCAAACGCTACAACATTACCCTGGTGGTAGTAGTAGCAGTAGTAATGGTAGCACTAGTAGTGGTCATAATAGGCGAGAGGGTGTAAGACATCGACATGAAGGCACTAGGCAGAGAATTACATCGTACCCACGGAATCTGGATAGACGGAGCAGTACAGAACCTGTTAGTAAAACATCGAAATGGTAAGAGATTTGATTAATTTGCTTTTATAATTCACAGAAGACAGACTAGACACACAAAGTACAATTTTCTTCTTGGTTTTAAGTGTAGGTTGAAATCATTTTTTCTACAAATACACCTATCCCAAGTAGCATTTTTCGTCGCCGCTATGTATCAGCGACTATTTCTATAACTATAGGGTTATTCACGTCGGACGAAAAGTTCTTCTGGCATTATTCTCCCATTATTTGACGAGCGATCCAAACAAGAAAGTATAAGGATTTTTAGGAGGCTATCTAAAGATTCTTTTAGCAAAATTAGAACCTCTTAGTTCATTTGGAAGTAGGTCCAAAAACGATCATTTTAGACAGGGTGTCGATTTTCAAAAACGATCTAAACACGCAGAACAACTAATAATGACTCTGAC
>JAZBGW010000051.1:41987-52325 GCA_037464815.1 Mylabris variabilis
ACCCCCCCCCCCCCAACATTGATTTTTTTTCATTTTTCTAGAAATAATGAGAAATGTGCCTACCTACTCCAGGATAAAATTTAAAAAAACGAAACAAATCAACGTTGATAGGGTCTCCTAGTCATTCTTACAAAACCATCCGACGTTGAAACTTCCGATTTTGATGATTTTTGGTATATAGGTAGCCCATTGTATTCTAAGGGATGCGTGTTTTGTCGTTCGTGCCCATACTCAAGTTTAAGGGGAATATTTGGGGTTGAAGTTACCCCTGCAAAATCAATTTTTTCCAAATATCTCTGGAATGGCTAAATATTTTTTAGTGATTCAAAAACTAGATGATAGAGATTAAGTAGGGCTACCAAAAAATGAAAATTGAGTGTTCATTCCTTGTTGGGGGTTGAAGTTCTAAATGATTATATGCTATTTTTCATGATTTTTTGCAATTTTCTACCCCCATGACATATCAACATGAAAATTCTTCTGCTGATAGAAAATTAAAAAATAAAAGTTATCTGTTCGAGGATTTTTTGTATTTAAAATACCTACCTTATAAACAGCTTATAGGGGCTGTATATTAAGGGGTAAATTTTGACTACGTATATTATTTTTCAAAATTTCAATTATATGGATCTTAAAGGCCTTTAAAAGATCTTTGAAATGATATATAATCAACCACCCCTTATAACCCTCTATCGAATTATAGGACTATAAGAATTTATAGTGGACAATTTCTTTTTTGTGTCCCAGTCATAAAACAATTTGACTTTTCTTCTCTGTATTATATTTTACATTTAAATATCAATAACGTGCAAATTGGCGGATGCGCCAAATTTATTTATTTACTTTTTATACAAAAATTAAGTCCCTTTTGTATAAATTATGCGTTTTAATTGCTTATAGATAAGTCTGTCTTCTAGTTCATTCATTTACAGGGATATTTAGTGTATTATCTTATTATTATTATTATTTAATCAGGTACGTAAAACCGTTGCTGATGCATTCAGTAACTAGAAGTGACCGTTCTCATTCTCATATAAGACCAGACGATCGAAGATTATCAGCAACTGAGGCAAATTCTAAAAGACAAACATATGGTGAAACAGTAAGGAATCCACGCCTTCAAAAAGATGAAGATAAATTCTTATGGTTACAAAAATGTAGTGGTATTTTCGATTCACCACCACTATTTGAGGTGCCAGGTAATTTAAGATATTTCATTAGCGAATATTTTTAACATAATCACTAACGCGGATTCTTCTTTTTTTAGAAAACAATTGATTATCATCATAGTGAAAACTGTAAATAATTTTGTACAAATCATGAATATTTACGTAATTCAAATTATTTTCCAATTTAATTTATGTTTAATTTTATTTGATAATTGTGCTGTTTATAATTATTTTTTTTTTGGCACAAATTCGTGTTTATTTATAAGAGAGTTTGTTAGGAAAAAAAATAAAGACGTACAAGTTACATTGTTGTCTATAAAAACTTGGATAGTTCATTAGCCTATCCTGCATTTCCTATACGTCTTTTTTCCATAGATTTTCCTACATCCTCATCAAAAAAACGAACAGAGAGAAAACAAGTCGACAAACCCAATATTTTTCTGGTAGAGATTTCAAACTATCAAGTGATCCATAAATATCCTAGATGTTCTACATTTGAATGCCAATAAGATACGAACAGACAGTGTGTAAACCCAACCGGCAGTGAAACAAAGTTCAGTATTATTGTTCGTACTGTTTGTGAATGTTGTGATTTTCTCATGAATCATAAGTCTGGCGAGTTAGTGATTTTTTTTTGTTTTTAGTGCTAGTAAATCTTGTGAATTTTTAGTTTAATTTTTCCTTCAAACAAACTAAAATGTAAACTGTTTAAGTTTATTATATAATAGTGTCTATTTGTTGTAATTGAACAATTATGGGTAGTTTAGCGAAGAAGCCAGTAATTGGAAGTATCCATCGTATTCGAGAATTTGAATTAGAGAAAGTAAGTTTTTTTGAAATTATATCACCGATTCGATAAGTCGTTAAATAGGATGAATTGTTGCACTTTTATAACGAGACAGTTTGGATTCCATCCAAATGTCTTCATAATTAATAAACGATTTAAAATTAGATATTGATTGAAACTGCAAAAAGTCGTTCTTTCGATTAAATCTCGATAATCTCTTTTGTGATAATACAACAAAAATTGGAAACTTCCCAACCATTGTCATCATACCGGTAGCTTGTTTCTAAAATAGATGAAATGTTTGGCACGTTGGTAATTTTCAGGGTTACTACAAACAGCCGAAAAATTGAAATTATTAAATAATTCATGTTTTTTTTTGTTATGTCGTATAAAATACTAAAAATTGTTATTTTTAGGTGAACTTGGCAGACGAATTTGATATATTGCAAATCGTCGGTGAAGGATGGTTCGGTAAAATTTTATTGGTTGAACATAAAGCTACCGATACTGAGATGGTATTAAAGGCATTACCAAAACCCTATACAGCATTAAAAGATTTCTATCGTGAATTCCATTACGGTTTACATTTAGGTACACATAAAAATATCATAACAACATATGATGTTGCTTTCGAAACGGCTGGCTTTTATGTATTTTCACAGGAATATGCTCCGTTAGGTAATTTTTATTTTTATATACCTCCCAATTTTACGATTTTGAACTGAAATATTCCCACAATTTAGGTGATTTAACCTCAAATGTTTCCGATATTGGTATAGGAGAGCTTCATACAAAACGTGTAGCTAAACAATTAGCCGCCGCCTTAGAACATCTTCATACTAGAGATTTGGTGCATCGTGATGTTAAATTAGACAATATTTTAGTATTTAAATCGGACTTTTCCCGTATAAAATTGTGCGATTTCGGTGAGACAAGGCGAATCGGATCGGTTGTGATGCGACGCAATGAATGGCTACCATATGCACCGCCTGAAGTCCTCCAAATTCCCACTGACGGTACTTACCAGTAAGTCAACCAACACTGAAACATTTTAACAAAATTGTAATTTTTAATTTTATTAACAGAACAAATACGTCCCACGATATTTGGCAATTTGGAATTGTAATTTTCGTATGTTTAACTGGGTGTTTACCATGGCAGAAGGCTGCATTAGATGATCCACGATATTCACGCTATCTATCATGGCAAAGTAGTACAATACCGATCAAACGACAACCGAAATTATTCAAATTAATCTCATCAAAAGCCCAGAAATTATTTAAAAAATATTTAGAACCGAAACCGGAAAAACGACCGATTATATTGAGTGAAATCAATCGTTATCTAGATGATCGTTGGATGTCTAAAGGTGGCATGGAGAAGAACGCTGTAGAAGTGCCGTATGAAGAAGAAGGTCTATGTCCGTCAATGTACAGTTTCCACAGTAGTCCAGAAGAGAAGAATAAATTATTGTTTAGTTTAACACAATACGGTTTGGAAACAACAGTTGATCGTACAGCGAAAAAGGATCGCATCCGCCAATGGATCCAAGCTAGTGTTATTGAAGAGGAGAATGAAGATGTATTTTCCGGTGATGAGGTCAGTGAAGAAGATTTAGGTATACACGATAATCAGAATGGACCGATCGGTGAACGTGTACAATCACGCGGACCGATCGCCGAAAAACCGAATCAGAATCATGTCACATTTGAAGAACCAGCGAAAATAAGAAAAGATCGACGAACATCTTTAGTGAATTTGAAGAAATCAACAGTGTATAAACCACCGATTGATCCACGGATACCATTAGAACAACAAAAACCTAAAATTAACGGTATTTTAAAAAATAGCCAGGAACGTATTAATATTTATAATAATTATAACAATAATGAAATTAATACTACGATAAAAACAATACAGACAGCTTTACCATTCCAGAATTTGCAAATAGTGAATTCATCATCGGAGAGTGCATATAGTAGCGATAGTAGTACAACGATAAAACAACGAATCAATATTCAAGTGCCGCAACTGAAAAAAGACACTTACGCTAATAATATCAATAATTAATTTGTATTGATAAAGAAAAAATATTTTTATTGTATTTTCTGTTTATATAAACGTATACGATTTTAATAAAAACATTTTAAAATCACTTTGCTAGATAACGGCCAGCGTCTTCATCGACAATCCAAATCAAATTACCGTCAGTTGGTTTGACGCGAGTACACGGTAAATCTTCATGATCCACCAAGATTTTCTACAAGATACCAAATTAATTACAATTGTATTATTAATTAACAATCTAACCAACTTTAACCATTTCAGCTTTCTCTCTACCACAAATAGCAAAAACACAATTCTTCGCATTGTTGATAACTGGTAATGTTAACGTCACCCTACACGGTGGTGGTTTCGGTGAATCGGTAATTTCAACCACCCATTTATCGGTGACATTCAACAATTTATGTCCTGGGAATAACGAACATGTATGCCCATCTGGACCCATACCCAAAAGTAATAAATCGAATTTAGGTAAATTGCCGCCGAAATATACCGCCATCTGTTGTTGATAATCGATGGCAGTTTCTTGGGCTACAATTAGAGAAATCTGTATTGTTTGGTGGGAAAAAATCTCAAGTTGATTATCAAAAAATAATTACGTGAAATTCCTTGTTTGATTCGAACAAATTGATTTTCACGTAACAAATTTGTTTTGTCAAGTAATTTAGTTTTATAAGCACCAAATGTTGAGTCTGTACTATTTTCCGGTACAATTCGTTCATCGCAAAAGAAAATTTTCCATTTTGTAAAATCTGTTTGGATTTTAGGTAAACCAGCAACTAGAAGATCGATTAATGATCCACCTAAGAAAATTTAACTGGTAAGTGATAAGAAAAATTGAATAAAAACAATATTTACCGGATACACCAATTTTAAAGATACCATTCTGTTGAATAGCCTCTTCTGAACAATTTTTAATCGTATTTACCAGCTGGGTAATCACTTCGTCTTTATTTTTAACAATAGTGATCGTAGTCATGACTAATAAAACAATGATTATTATAATAATATCGGAATGATATTGAAGTTTTTTTAAAGGTTATTGATAAGGGAGATTTCTATTTGTTGAAAATTACAGGATTCTATCGAAACTTGTACAAGGCGTCCTATTGAAGATAGCCCCTTTTATATACCACACCGGCAGGTGCAACTGGAAACATGGAAAAAATATCGAAATGGATTTTTCTGTGTTTCTAATTGCAGTTTTACAACTTGTTATTGTAAGTGATGAAATAAGGACGTAAGGCGTAACTTGATGTATTGTTTAACAAACCGTGTAAGTTTCGTTGATTTTGTGTGAATTTTAGTGAAGAATCTATCAAGCTACGTTCTCATCTGAAAACAATTCATATGAATTGCGTTCAATAAACAAGGAGTTTAAGCTTTTGGTCTTGGTTTTTAAGACATTTTCGTCCCAATTCATAAACTTTAATCAAATTTTGCTGATACACCGTGAAAAAGAGACGATTTGAATATTCTTAGGATGTATTCTCGAGTTTTCTAGCTTTTAAGATGATTTAGTCCATTTTTTTGATGATTTCTCTACTTTTCGACTGGAATTTAAGACATACTCGCTTTAAAATATCAGTTTTTAGTGAATTAATCGTGAAAGGCAATTATGCATCTACAAAACAAGCTGTATGATCTCAATTTCTAGTTATCAATAATTCCAATTTGTTTTTCTTTAAAATACAGTTACCATTTTTTTTTAATTATTTTATTTATTCTAATTTTATGGTTGAATTTTTCGAGATCGTACAGTCATGTTCAAAATTTTAGAATACAAATTGCTCTTTTTTAAATATTTTAACGAGTCGATGCCTCGGGTGAAAACTGGGCAAAATGGGAGAAATAACCAGCTTTTTCTGAAAACAATAGTTTATTTCAACTATGGAATAGTTTACATAGATAATATCATAAACTTAATGGAACTTCTGACTTAATTCGAGTCACACTTTTGTAATTTTTTTTTAAATTTTATTTATGTGATACTTATTAGAAAATTTCAATTTTAAAGCACTAAAACAATTCCTTTTTAGTTTTGTTGTTGAAAATAGAATGCTAATAAACAAATTTTTGCAAATTCTGGAAAAATACCAGATTTCTTTAGGTTTTTTTTTGAATATATTCTCTTTTAAGGCACCATACTGAAATAGTTTATCAAGTCACAGTTCCTTTGGAACTAAATACTGTTCTTAATATTAAATGTCAGTTTTATTAGAGTTCATAATACTTGCTTTATTAAAACAAAATGACCATGAACTACTAATAAATGACACATCTACAAATTTTTTTAATGTTTAAATATTACTTAATAATAACAAAGAAAAAATCACAATCATATATAATGTATGTATAATATAAATAAATGAAACGAATTTCTCACTATATAATAAAATTACAATGTGTAAAAAAAGAACAGAAATTATTTAAAAATACAAATTACAATGAAGGTCATGAAATGAAAACTATAATTAGACTCTCTACCAATCACAGATTGATCTGCAGTCTACTTTTGCCTACGTTTTTTTTAATGATTTTCCTTTTTATTTATAATTAACTTTTATGTTTCTTAAATGAAAAGAGAATAAAGCGTTTTCTAAACGTCCCCGCTGGTAATTAATTTTTGATTTTTACAGCTGTTATAAAGATGATCGTTAAAAGAAAGTATGAATTTCACAATAAGGAAATCCTTCTTTGATCAGAATCATTGTTGATGGGAAAATACTCCCGGTTTCCAGCCGGTAAATTGTTGTCTACAATTGATGTTTGTATGTTTATTTTTTTTCTTATATGTATATACAAAAAATGTACATCTCATTTTTTGATAATTATGAGACGATATAGAAAGCCGCCTGTTTTTTGTTGTTTTAATTTTAATATGAGCCGTTTCATGAATGGAAGATTTCATTGACACTAACATATGTACCGGTTAATAAACCAATGAAACCGAATACAATCAAAAAGAGATTCTTCCACAAACGCCAATAGAATCTACCAAGACCTGGTTCTTCATAGAATGTAACTAGATCGATGATTGCTGGAAATACTAAGCCCAACATAGATAGACATAGGGCACCGACTAATGAGATAAGACTGCCAAGATTTGGTATTAATATAGCCAAGATTACGGTTAAACACACTAATGATGTTCTAATTGCATATTCGGCCAACAGTTGTCTTGATGGATTGAATTGATTTTTTAAACTTTTCCATATAATTCCCATTGGTACGTAGAATTGTAAAGCGTACGTGAAGAATATTGCAACAGCAATCATCACTTTGACCGATTGGCCTAAACTGTTGAAAAGAAAATAATTATTTTTAGAGGAATAAAGTTTTATATCGCAACAATGACTTACTATTCATCTTGAGGTAAGTTGAGTGTAATACTGCCCATAGTTTCATCGCCATATTTCAAATAACCAAAGAATCCAACGCATGCATACAATGTAACAACAAATGACATACCAATATTTAAAACACCAGGACAACCGATGAAATGTCTTGGTGTCTCCATATTATTTTCTAATGGCATAACAACACCAATACCTTCTAATGCGAAAATAGCTGTACCAAAGAATTTTGGTAATCGTACAATGTCAACAATAGCTGGTACGCTATTGAATGGTGGCAAATCAATAAATATATAATAGAATGTTATACCCAGACCAACAGCTACGAATATATTTGCCACCATAGATAACGGTGTTATATATTTTAAATTTCTAATATAACACATTAAAATCAAAAATGGCAATAATGCACCCATATAAACCCTTAGATTCACATGTGATTCTTCTGGTGTATAATTATTAACAACTTGTCGTAAATTTTCAGCTACAAATAATACATAAACACAACAACAACCCAATAAATCAATAACAAGGAATAGATTTATCATGGCTTTTGCAAAACGTGCCCATGGTTGTACTGCTGGTGGTCCATTTACAAAGGCAGCTTCGGCTACTTCAGCATAACCTAATGATGGTGTACGTGTGCGATGACACAATTTATGTGCACTCTTCACCAAAATATGTACACAATATGTACAAATTATACCGATAACAAATGTACAAACCAAACCGAAGAATAGACCGGCATTTGCGAACGCTAATGGCATCGCCAATATGCCACTACCCAAACTACCCTTCAACAAATGCACCAACGTATCGAAATCACTGCAATCGAACCAAAAACAAGCACATTAATTCATATTCTTTTTAGATAAATCTAAAAATAACACTTACGATGTGGGATGGTCGAGTTTTCTATGTTGGAACGGGTCATAATCACCCAATTCTCCATCAGTTCTTGGCACATTGTCAACCAATGGTACAGTCGAGCCGTTGGTCGAATGTACAGGTACATCGTTCTTTTCGCTTTTATAACTGAAATTAATTTATAATTAATTTTCATTCGAAATATTCAGATTGAGGAGTTCTTTTTTTGTTAAATAACGAACAGAAAAAGAAAGATAAGATAGAATAATGGAGATTGTTAGTAAATTTTAGTGTTTAACATCTGTTTGATTCGGACAAATTTCAACCAAAAGCGCGATTCTACTTATCAATTATCAACAATAATCGTTAGAGAATGTTTGGTTGAAAATTGTGGTAGTGTCGATATGTGGTGATGGGTGAGATTCTATGATTTTAAATAAATAAAAAAACTAAAATAAAATGTGAATGTTAAAATTAAAAATTTATATTTACTTTGAATGACAACTGAAGAATAGGGTTTTGTAAATTCCCTATTTAATTTTTCCTACAATTTATGTACAAGATCATTTTGTACGGACATCATTTAAAACTCTAATACATTTTTTTTGGACATGTATCTATCTATACATAAAATATTTCTGAATACAAAATAGGTAATATTGAATATAATTTGTGTACCGTTGATCGTCCTTCTGTTATATCCGTAGTAGAGCTCCCCAGCACAACCACATCGCAACATGGTGCGGTAGCAGCACTTCTAGCAGCTCCAATATATGCCAATAATCTTACAAAACTTACAAAAATATAATCAAAACAACACTATAATCAAACCATGTATATAGGCAGAAAGACCCTATTAATTAACTTATCTATTATAATATTTTTGATGATTTGCTATCTGTCTAGCAGAATGATTATTAGTAAAAAATGATTTCTCTTGTAAACAAAACAAAAATTAAGGCAAGAGCTACAATATACGAATTTATGCCTCGTCCAACGAAAAAAACGTGGTTTTTACGACACACGACACTTGAATAAATACGCGAAAAAAACTGATAAGAAAATCAATATTGCACAATTGCTCAGCAAATAAAATAAATGATAATAATACGAAATTGGTATGATGTAACTCTTTTAAGGAAAAAGCAACCTAGCTGATTTTTCTATTTGTAAAAAAATCTGCAAATATACATGGTTTTTATTGACAAAATTAAAAGTCCAATCACCAGTACTTAATTTTGATTTGATTATTATTTTTCTCTTGCATACAAAATTAAAATTTTAAGCCTATTTTTATAAAAAAATAAATAATTGAATCTGATGAAAAGTTCTATACCTCCAAGATGTGATGTTCGGTGAATGAATGTTATTATTACTATTTTTTTTTTGTTTTTGAGACATTGGTTTTTTGATAATTGTAGACAATGTGGAGCTTTTTGTACTTACGTCATTAGAACAGTGTTAACACCACCCTTTTTCTGGTCAACTTGAGAAATAATTTTAGGCTATAAAAGAATAAAATACACTATTAATTACAGGAAATTTAAAAATGTGACAAATAAAATTAAAGGATTTTGGCAGATTTGATTATTAGATCAAGGCACAACGATTACGGTGGGAGAGGTCATAAAATCGCTCGAAAATAGTTATTTAGGTCGGAATGTCCAATAAATAATTGCAATATTTTCAACCATCTTGTCCATCGGTGTCTGGCCAACTTGGCTCTAGTAGGGTAACCGCAATAAAACTCACGACTTACGCCCCCCGAAGCTGACGGGGCCCAAACTTTCATTTAAGACTTGCACTATTTTATTAATGGCATCTTTTTTGATTCGGTGTCCGAAAAATGGCAGTCTTTAATATCTCGCTTTCTGCGTTAGAACAGCCATTTCTCAGTGCATTTTCCGTTTTGGAAAATTTTGGGTAAATTCTGAATTACAGAGGAAGCATGTGCTTTTAATACAGTGTGTCGATTTTAAATATGATCGATACTATGAAACTCCAATTAGCTTAAGAGCGGTTCGAAAAATATTTCAAAGATTTGTAGATAGATTCCTGGGGACCCTTTTCCAAATTAGAACCGCGTAGCTCATTT
>JAZBGW010000052.1:0-47098 GCA_037464815.1 Mylabris variabilis
AAATATTGGCTTTTTTGGACATCGAAATCAAAAAAAGTTCAATGTTTAAATGAAATTTTGGAAAAGATTTAAACGTCGACGGGCCCCATCGTCTTGGCGCCCTAAGCCTCCGCTTACTCAGCTTACTGTATTATCCGGCCCTGACTTGGATTTAGACTTAAAAATTAAAGAATGATTTAAAGGGGCATAATGGTCTCTCTTGCACGATTAAGTAACAATATTTGGCTCTATTATTAGTTAAAAATGTCCGAATTTCCTTTCTCTGGCGACATTTGTTTAAAAAATTGATGATTTTGGACTTGAGTGTATCAAAATTCAGCCTTAAACTTAAAAATGCTCGGAAAAGGTGTCTGAATCGACTCTTTCGACTAAAATTGTCTAAAATCGACGATTCATTATTATTTCCATCATCGTTTGCAGTCCCACGGCGGACGTTGGGTTCGCTCATGCATTGCAACATTCCTATCTCGGTGGTTTATTTGAACTAATTTGAAAAGTTTTTTGAAACGGTCCTCAGTCAGTGGGCGAGAACAAGCAAGAATGATGGTTTAAAATTTTGTTAGAGATATTACGTGTGATAATATTATTAAAGTCTAAAGCCTTGTAGTAATGCTGATGATAATGACGATGGTGGTGGTGATAATAATAATAGTAATAATAAGGTAGATAAAATGAACAAACACGGCTTAGAAAGAGGATAATAGTCGCAGATTTGTAACACACCACCACTGTAATAAAATTTATACAAACTTTCCAACCATTTACACGCACCATAACTGAATGTATATGTAGGTATTTCATACAAGTTTTTGTCTTTTCAGCAACACCAAACAATAATAATAATAACAAGATAAAACCGGAACGAACAATAGTTTAATTTAAACATCTTTATAGTTGTTATAAAATCTAGAATCGAATGTATAGTTCCTCTAATTTTTATTGAGGGTGAAATTTAAAATGAAACTTTGATCCATCTGGAAGACAGCTATTATGTAAATAATTCGGTATTAGAATGTGATCTTGATAAGATTTAAGATTAAATAACGTAAAAGAATAAATCATCATCTGTCTCGCTTCTATATTTAATCGTAACAATGCGAAAGAGAAAAATCGACGATAAAAATGAGCATGTACGCAATCATGAATAATACATTTTGGCTTTTATAGTAGCAATAGTAGTGGTATATAACAGTAGTGGCAGTAGGCTCATCGTTTTCTTGAAAAATCTCATTTATTCAATCACTCCTTTTTATATCGAAGGAAAAAAAGCGAGCACAACGGAAGACTAGAGAAGAGGGTATATTTGTATGTAAAGGGTGTGTTCGTGTATCTACATTAGAGGAAAACGAAATAAAAGATGAATAAGGAGCATACCCATCGTTGTAAATAATATAAAAGGTCATTCGGGAATAACGTAAAAAGTAAGTAAATTCAACTGATTTCCCGTTTAATTTTCCTTTCAATGGCAGACATTGTGTATTCTTATAAAATCGACAACTTGATCCCCATCGTTATTTGAAAGATAGTAGATAGAAGGTGTTATAGTACATCTCATGTAGACGATTTAATTCATCGAACAATACACAAAATTCGTTCATATGGTGTGTTTTTTTGTTTTTGTATCAGTACAATCACGGATACAACGTGGCATCCATGTAATTCAATTGCTCCATGCAATTTGGATGTAAATTTTATTTGTGGAAATTGCGGCGATGTCATTCCAATATGAAATAAAAGCCCACAAAAATCCGATTAATGCGTCCAATCGTAGTCGATTTTATATCAGCTACCTTTAATAAAAGTTCTTGCCTATGTTTTATTCTCCTTTTATTTTCTTCCTGGCTTTTTTCTAGAATCCCAACGGGCCTCCGAAAGCCACCAACGATAGTTTGATCAAATTTAGTCAGATTGTTTTTATCCGACACAAATCTGTAGTTTACTGTTACTATATACCATTGAAATCAACTGTGTAGATTTGCCCTTTTCTTCTCTACAATCCATCCAATATACTTGTAGCTTGTCTCCCTTTACGACTTTATTTATGTGGGCTTGTTTCCCTATTCTAAACACAAACACAAAAGAAACAGTAAAGACTTAATTTTTCTTCCTTCATTTAGAAATTGTCGGTTCCACATCCATTAAATGCTTGTTAGCATGGCCTTTTCAAAAATGATTCTAATTCAATTAGGGAGAGTAAATGTTCTTCTATATAAACGAAATTTTTTAATGAACCGTACTGTTGTAACATGATGACAATAATAACAACAATAACAACAAGGATGAGAGCACAATCAAACGAAAGAACGATGTGAAAAGTAAAAAGAAGAATAGCGGTTAAATTTCTATTTACACTGAAATTTTCCAATTATTCCCAACGGAAATGAAATTGGAATATAAAATAAATTGGAAATTTCACTTTTGTATTGCCTTTTTTTTTGTTAAGAATTTGAAAACGTTGAGGACTAATGATAATCATTGAAAATTTACGGGACACTCTCACTTTTTTGTCCCTTGACTCTATCGTTTCTCCATCCATTAATTACTAGTGAGAAAAAAGAATAGAATTTACAAAAAAATCGATAAATATTGATTGGTGTACATCTTTTAACCAGTTTAAAATTGAGAATTTCGCGGTATTTTAAACGCTATCTTTACGGGACACTCGTACTTTTTTGTCCCTTGACTCTATCGTTTCTCCATCCATTAATTACTAGTGAGAAAAAAGAGTAGAATTTTCAAAAAAGTCGATATACATGTAATGATTGGTGTACATCTTTTAACCAGTTTAAAATTGAGAATTTCGCGGTATTTTAAACGCTATCTGTTGGCAGTATTTCAAACTAGCTTTGTTTCCTTATGATATGTTTAATGTGTTGCCTAAATTGTAGTGATTTAGGCATAATAAATATTAATAGGGGAAGAATAATAAATATACAGCACGTATAACGCTATTTTACCTCGCTATCCGCTATGATTTGATTACTTAGAGTTATAAACGTTTGAAGAAAAGCTTTTAAGAATCAATATTGCGCTACTTTTAACGTCTCGCTATTATTGCCATTTTGAATTAATAGTGAAAGTTTGATTGGATTGCACATAGACGGCGTTGATTTTCAACTGTCAACGGTTACTCCATGTTGTTATTGTTGTTGTAACATTTGTCTGAAACGTAAATAATTGTCGTGTTGTAAATCAGTCGACAAATCGTTGTAATTACGTAACAACAAAAAGAAAATAATTAACAAATTATAAATAATTGAATTTCAAAGAATCGATTTGTGGATAATTTAACGTAAAAATTGATTAACAAGTGTGACGACGACTTAATTGCGCAGTAAATATTGGAATTTGTAGAAAACGAAAAACTACAAGTAATTACTAAATAATAGTAAAATAATTGTTAAAAAAATGCCAACAATAAAACAACGTAAAATCGCTCTAATGGGCTACCGTTCCGTTGGTAAATCATCAATTAGCATGCAATTTGTTGAAGGTAAATTCTTGACCGCTTACAATCCAACAATCGAGAACACATTCCGCAAAACGATACGTATCAATTCAATTGATTACGAAATTGTATTGATTGATACAACTGGACAAGATGAATTCTCAATGTTCCCATCACAATATAGTCTAGATGTACATGGTTATGTATTAGTTTATAGTATTGTTGATAATAAATCATTTCAAGTTGTTATAACATTATACAATAAATTATTAGATATATTAGGTAAGAGCAATTTTCCGATTGTATTAGTTGGTAATAAATCCGATATGGAGGATGTACGTCAAGTATCAGTGGAAGATGGTAGGAAATTGGCTGAGAAATGGAATGCAACATTCTTGGAAACATCAGCAAAACACAATATTGCCATCAATCAAGTCTTTCAAATATTGTTGAATGAAATTGAGAAAGCTGATGGTAATATCCATGAAAAATCAAATTGTACTATTAATTAATTAATTAATAATTAGATGAATGAAAACAAAACAATTGGAGGGAAATTAATTGATAAAAAAAGACTGTTGTCGCTTATTTCGTTTCTATGATTTGTTAAATTTTCTTTTTCGTAATTCTATTTTTATATAAAAAAATGTCAGTAATCTTTGAGATTCTAGACAGAAAATGGTTGCACAAATTGTTTTGTTGTAGTGTTTTTTTTCGTAATTGTAGGTTTATTGCTAAATGTGTCTAATTATAATCAAGAGAAACAAATTTTCTATTTTCTATTATTATTATTATTACCAAAATTAGCTCAAGGGTATAATAACTGCCACTGATTAATGATTGTAGGTATTGTAGATTGATATTACAACTATTTAGATTTAGATTTCCGGTGTTTACATAAATATGTTTTAACTTATTTATAATACATATATACAACATAAAACTATTTTATGTAAAAAAAACTTGTATACAAAATTTAATACAAATAAATGTTTTTTTTTTCAATACGGTCTATAATAATGTTGATGATTTGGATAATCTCGATTCCGATCGTTATTGCGATGATGATGACGATATCTTCTATTATCACCACTACGATTGTTGTGATGATTACGATAATTAGATCGGGTATACCATGGGTACATTATTGGTGGTTTGGGTATGCCCAAACTATAAATCTGTTTGTATTCCAGATCGGAATCAGTGAAACGATCTGAAAATTCCAATAAACACTCCTCTAGAAAAGTTTCTTGTTCTTTCGTTAATTTCACCTCTGTCGCCATTGTTTTGATACTAGGGTTTTTTTCTGCGGGTATACCAACACAACACTAAATGTCACTGCTCTATAAATATAAAATTGTAGATTTATTTACTAAAAATTTAGAATTTCACATCAAATATAAGACAAATAATTAGAATTTACTTGTAAGTGGATATTTCAATTATTTTAATTTGTTATTCTAAAATTACAGTAATAATACACATTCGATTGGGGATATTTTCGCGATAATGTTGGTGATAAATTATGACAAGCAGTGTTGCCACTAGTTTGTAACAGAAACAGATATCACCAACATCGATATAATTAATGGTGGGCGTTTTACGATATTAATTTAAACCGAATTTATCAACAATTCCCAAATGAACCGAATTAATTAAAATCAATTAACGCACAGCCCACATTTAATTCTTTTTCGAATTTTCCATTAGAATGTATAGATAGCAGTATCTAATATAGACGTATATCCATGTGTAGATTATGGCAAAATCTAAATACAGGTATGTTTTAATTATTCTCATTAACAATTATTAGTTTTCGTAAATTATAGTAAAGTAGATGAGTATGGTTTCGAACGGCCTGAAGATTTCAATTATGAATTATACGATGAATTCATGTCGAATTATTTGAAAACGCTAACGAAACGTTCATTACGTTGGAATAAAGTATTTAAACATGATCAAGACTTGTATAAAAAGAAATCCACGGTTTTATTGAAACGTTTCATACGTAAAGGTATACCGAATGATCGTCGTATCAATGTATGGATGATTGTGTCCGGTGCTGAAGATTTACGTAGAAATAGTACGAGAACTTTTGAAGATTGCAAACAATTAACGATAAATAATCAAACAATAATTGATGCAATACGTGTCGATCTACCACGTACATTTCCCGATAATATCTATTTTATCAATCAAGAGAATTTACAGAAACAATTGTTTAATATTTTGAGAGCGTTCGCTAATCAAAATCAAGAGATTGGTTATTGTCAAGGATTGAATTATATAGCCGGTCTATTATTGTTGATAACGAAAAATGAAGAGATTAGTTTTTGGTTATTGAAAGCATTAATTGATCAGATATTACCGAGATATTATACCGTAAATATGTCTGGATTACTCGTCGATTTGGAATGTTTAAATGAATTGATTGAAAAGAATGAACCGTTAGTACATCGACATATAATCAATACTATTAGTATGCCATGGGCTATGGGTACAACTAAATGGTTTATTTGTCTATTCATTGAAGTATTACCAATTGAAACAGTGATAAGGGTGTGGGATTGTTTGTTTCATGAAGGTTCAAAGATAATCTTTCGTGTTGCAATCACATTAATCAAATTACACAAGCAACAAATTCTAGAAACCAAAGATTTAAGTGAATTGATCCAGTGTTTTCGTAATATGCGCAATCATCCACGTGTTATCGATTGTCATCAGTTTATCGATGATTGTTTTAAACTGTCTGGTCGTTTATCTGGTAAAACATTAGAAAAGATGCGCAAGAAATACGAAAAAAACTAAAACTCAATAAGAGCAGCTTCTAGTCGATTTTTCTACAAATTTACAACTCGTTTCCTTTTTTTTGTACAGTCAATAAATATTCTCACAATTATCGTGAATGTTTCTCTAAATACTCTTTAGCCTCGTTGATCTTTGATGCTATATACGGTGAACCGCCACGATCTGGATGATTAACTGCCATAACTCTCTTGAAAGCTTCCTTTACTTTAAGTTTACTAGCACTAGGACTGATACCTGCTAGATTTAAAAAATAACCATCATTATAACAATAATAATGAAAGATTTTGTACCTAAAATTAAAGCAGCCTCACGACGATTCATTTTCGGATCAAAACCACCTTTGTAATATTTAGAATTTGTTACAGTTTCACTATCAAATTTCGGTAAATTCTTCAATGTTTCATTCATGGTCTTGCTCATATTTGGTAGTTGTCGCAATATATAACGACCACCAAATCCGATGGCAGCCAGGCCTAAGCCTGCTGCAATTATACCACCAGACTATACACACAAAAAGATGATAAATCAATAATTATTAAGAATTATAATCAATAAATAAAATACGTACCATTTGTTCTAGATTTAATGCGAAACCAAAAACAACTTAACCTAAAATTGACTTTTTATTACCAACATAAATAGAACATGTTGGTAGACCTGATTCTTTATCTCTATCCAACGTGATAAAACTACATAGTCGATCTCTCTTGTAATTATCAAGCTTGCGCATGTGTTTTTTTTTTCCTATATTCTAGTATGTCAAATTTATTAAGTTTACAGCAAATCTACTTCTTTTGCTCAGTTTATTTCCAAGTTTAAATTAGTTTTTACTTAAATATAACTATCAAAAGACAATTATTTAAAATAATTTATTATAAAAAGCGTGGTGAATGTAGACTGGAAATTTGCTGCGCCTATAAAAGTTATTTTACCCCGACTACGGATGTTGAGTGTTGTACATGTGGCAACCTTGCTAGATAGTTGGCAGTAAGGCTAAATACAGCTCTAACCTAATTTGGTGACGTTGACAGTGTCATCTGTCAAGTTTGACAATTGAGTTGATTTTCGTATTTATTTATTTTACCTCAATTTCTTTTTATAATTAAAACTGATAAGAATAATTGAGCGTCCTTATTTGTATAGTTAGTTTCGGTAGAATACGTCGTAGATCCTAGGATGATGTTTTAAGCTTGTGATACAGTTGAAGAAGAAGTGTCTGTAATCATGTTTGCTTCATTAAAGAATAAGATTAAAGAAGAAACTGGTAGTGATTTATCGAAATTAACATCAAAGATTACATCTTCAACAGTCCAACGTATCGATTCGTTACGTGGTAAATCACATCAAGGCTCTTCATCCAGTATAAATTCAATTGTATCATTAGAACGCGACGATAGCAGCTATGATAATGAAGAGTTTCGTAAACGTTTACAAAAGATCGAAACAGATTATATGAAGAAACTCGAACAGAAAGATATTGAATATCGTAATATAATTTCAGAGAAAGATAAACATTTGCAACATTTAGAAAAAGAAAAAGATGATGCTTTGAGATTGGTTAAAGAATTAAAAACAACTTTGAAATGTACTGAAGGTAATTGTATGAAGATTAACTGTAAAATTTGTGTAATCGTGGAGATTTTGTAGAATCTAAACAGAAGATTGTTGAACATCAATTGAGTTTAGATCAAATTGAGAGTTTACAAACACAAGAAATGTTAAAGATTAAAAATCTAGTTTTGACACGCGATACAGAATTATCAGAGAAGACTGCCGCTTTAAAGGAGGCTACGGCACAATTGGAGAAACTGCGATTAGAGGTGTCACGATTGAGACAACAAGAGGAACATTTAAGTGATGTACAGGTAAATTGTAATCTTAGTTTATGTTGCACAAACGTAGAATTTGTATCGGTGTCTATTTGAGGGGGTTAATTTGAGTTGAAATGAGTTTAATTTTATTCTTTTATTTTTTGAAAAAAAAATTAAGGGAATACACGTATTCTGTTAGTTAATGTCGAGTGTGCTTCAGCGTCACAGGTATGTGCTTTTTGCTTTATAGTTTTTTTTTATATTGTAAATTTTAAAAGTTTCTCTTGAATAAACAATATTTTAGGACGATTTGGAATCTTTACGGCATTCTTCAGCTAGAGATTTAGCATCATTGGCCGCCCAATTGGCGAAAAGTGAAGAGGAACGTCGTCATTTGACCGATTTAGTTGTAATTTTAAGACAGCGTTTATCAAATGAAACATCCGATGATGAACATTTCAAAACTGAACGTAAATTATTAGAACAACGTTTAGAAGAAGCACATCTACATTTGGCCGATATAAAAACATCATGGAGTGATAAGATTGCATCATTAGAGACACAGGTTAAATTCAATCAATTATTCGGTAAAATTAGTGAGAATTCAACAATTTAAAGGTGGGTCGTTTAAGTCGGCAAGCAGCTGAAGAGAGCGCTGAACGTCGTCGGGCTGTACAAGAGAAGGAGACAATTGTTGAAAAGATGCGACAATTAGAGGCGGAATTGGAATGTCGACAATTAGAATTAGTGAATAAAGAAACGAAAATTAAACGTTTAACCGCCGATATTGAGGAATTAACGAATGAAATCAGGGCATTACGGGCGGAGACCGAAGAGGAAGTGGCCTTCTTACGGACGAAACTTGTGAGTGGTGGCGGTGATGATTTTTAAATTTCAACACATGAAAGATTTTTTATTTCTCCACTTTATTTACAAATTATGCTTTTGTTTTTATTTGGGGTAAAATAAATGTTGTTTTATTTTCGAATTTTGTTGTTTAATTTGATTTTCCAAAGTTTTATGAAATAAAATGTAATCTTTGTTCGTTTCTAATTACAAATTGTTTGATTTCAGGACGAGTCTACAACTGAAATTAAAACCGTTCGTAAGAATTTAGAAAATTCTGAAACCGAATTGAATAAAACTGAAAATGAGCGTGTAAAATTGAAGGAATCCTACGATTTAGAACAAGAATCGAACAAGTCACTACGTCAATTAGTCAATAAATTAGAAAAAGAATTGAATGAGGAGCGTAATAATTCGTTAAATGTACAAAAAACACTATCAAGGTACTGTTTTTTTGTAATCAATTCAATAACAAATCGATGATTTTTACAAATTTTAGGGTAACATCGGAAAAGAATACAGCTTTATTGCGTAATGCTGAAATTTCACAACAAATGGAACTGGTGAAACAAGAGAAACGCCGACAAGAAACCGAAATGACTGAATTAATCAATAAATTAAACCATATGGAGGATGAGAATAGTAAATTTAAGGAGATGAAGACTGTTGAACAACGTTTACGTAACACAATAGCGGAATTAGAAGAGCAAATTTCGGAGAAAAATAAGGTATTGTTGATAGCCAACTACTCTATTTTATCTAAATTACAACATTTACAGAATATAAAAACGCTACAATTACGACTAGCCGATATGAAGAAGACTTTACAACAAGAATTGCGTACTAGTCCGGCGATAAATCAATTCAACCATCACAACAATGATTTGTTTAATGATAGTACAATAGCCATTCTACAACCAAGTCAGATATCGACACGCAATTATCAACAATCAACAACACGCCGATACAGTGATAATAATAACGCTTCTATTACTATTACTGATGATGATGTGAATTTTAAATATTTAAAACATGTAGTTATAAAATTTTTAACGTGTCGTGAATACGAGGCGCATCATTTAATTAAAGCAATATCAACAGTATTGAAGTTTACACCGGACGAAGAACGATTGGTGATTGATACGTTTGAATGGAAACGATCATGGTTTGGTGGTAGTAAGCCGAAATTATCACCGATCAGCAATACCACACCGATGTTGATGCCAAAAACACGATCATCTTCCACATCACACAGTTGATGGTTGAGATAGTTTTATTTAAAAAAAAAAAAACTAAAATAGAAATCATTCCTTTATAATCACTTATCAGTATTTGTTGTAATTATTTATTTTTGTTTATTCTATTCGATGATGACGATATAAATGAATTGAGACCATATGTTAGAAAATCTTTTATTCTCATTTACGAATTACTTTCAAATAGAATTCAGTCACAGGCTGATTGTATTATAAATATATCAATATTTTATTAACTTCTATGTCAAAACTAGTTCACTATTTACAAAGTAAAATTATGACAATATACAGAACAATAGTAGTTATTT
Organism: Mylabris variabilis; assembly: GCA_037464815.1. Classification (NCBI taxonomy): domain Eukaryota; kingdom Metazoa; phylum Arthropoda; class Insecta; order Coleoptera; family Meloidae; genus Mylabris; species Mylabris variabilis. The sequence goes on from JAZBGW010000052.1 coordinate 10,478, forward strand.
AGGATAGAGCAGTGACAAAATTGCGCAAGTATTACAAACGAATTATTAACGAAAAATGAACATAATAAATAACACATCACTTTGCTTCTTAAATCGATTATTAATAAATTGTATTACGTAAATAGATATTCGTCTATACCCTTTTTCAACTTCAAATTTAGAATAATCAATTTCAAAATGGGATTAAACAACTCCAAATTGAGAAAAAATAATTTCAAATTGAGAATAAAAGATTTGATTAAATCATATCAAAGTGACAAAAAATTGGCATCAATACCTACATGTATTTTAAAATAACAAGCATTTCATGGAGTACAGAGTTTTAATCTCGAAATGAAGAAATATTACTGAACAAAAGTAGGAAAATAACAAGGATGCATATGAACTGAAATTACTTAAAATGCAAATATTTTCGATTCTATCAATTCATATGCATCCTTGTTATTTTCCTAGTTTTGTTCAGTAATATTTCTTGATTTCTAGCTTTAAACGTTGTACTCCACGAAATGCTTGTTATTTTAAAATTTATTTAGCTTTTGATGGCAAATTTTTGTCAATTTGATATGATTTGATCATCAAATCTTTTACTTTCAATTTGAAATTATTTTTTTCTCAACTTGGAGTTGTTTAGTTCCATTTTGAAATTGATTATTCTGAATTCGAAGTTGATTATTCTCAATTTGAAGGTATAGAAAACGAAAAACTGGTAAAACATTTCGACGAGTGCTAGTGTCGTAAGTACACGATTTGACCTCATAAATAACACCACAATAAAACAGTTTGGTTCCTCTCTCTAGTCGCGAGATTCCTTCAATTTAAAAAAAAAAACATCTTAAAAAATTAGATTTTGTACAAAATGGAGCATACTAGTGAAATATCTAGATTCAACAGAACAAAATGAAGCTTCTGTTCTTTTTCTCTTTCAATTTTACAAATTATAGGAATAATTAATTTCGTAACATGATATACATTTGGTTTCTTCTGTCCACTTTCTAAATATACGAAAAATATTTGTCATTTATAATTAATTAATACAAGCAGTAACACGGTAACTGTCTGAATCACTTCCGCCATCAATTATTATTATATTAATAAAATTATGTTTGATCATCATCATCATCACTGTTCATCATTTGTCCGTATCAGATAAATGTGATGTTGTATAATCTAACATAAATGTTTTTTTCTGTGTTATCTCTTCAATATTCTGGCCGGTACAATCTTGTCCGAAATGTCCCATGGCACCACAATTATAACAATTCGGATTCCTTGCCTGAAACTGAGGACTGGAATAGATAATGGACATGTACGGTTGTATTGTATATGTTGGAAATGAATTCTCATTTGTTTGATAAGTTGGAAAATGTGTTGTGAATGGTGGCCGATACGATTGATTCGTATACGGTGTAAACATTGTTCGTGATGGAATTGCTGTGAATGGTGTTGGATAAGTTGTGTAAGGCACATTATTGAATGTTGGTGGTGATGATGTTGTGGTATCACCAGCCAATGGTAGACCTGGTGGACCATTATTTCCACCACTATACGATGGTGGTGGTGGTTGTTGTTGTTGTTGATTTGTTAACGGTGGTTGTGGTGGTGGTGGCGGTAAACCATTAACACGGACTTTATCGTTTATTGTTGTTGTTGTAGTTGTGGTTGTTGTACCGCGTGTAACAATTGCATTGATACAACTCGTTGTTGGTAGTGGTGTATCAGGTGGTGTCCGATTTAAACTGCTACTACTTGATGAATTCGATCGCTGTAATGAACAATTATCTATTGATGAATTATCGTTGATGTTTAATGATTGTAATTGTTGTTCTAATAGAAATGATCGTGCTATAGGTGGTGGTGGTGGTGGACATTTTGTTGTTATATTACCACTATTCCCATTATTTGCTAAACCAAATCGTATACCATTCATTTGTTTAGTTGTTTCTTTTGTTGGTATAGCTAATGATGGCCATGGATTTTCCATTATTACACGTTCATCAACCATTGAATTCAACTACAACAAATTAATTAATTAATAATATACACAGGGTGTCCCAGAGGAAACCTCCATAAGTCCGTTACTATCGAAGTTGATAGAATTTGATATACAGTGTGTTTTTTTTTAAAGTGGACAATTCTTATGAAACTCATATTAGTTAGCGAGCAAATTGGAAAATATTTCAAGGATTCATAGGCGACTGTCTAGAGATCTTTTTAGCAAAATTAGAACCTCGTAGCTCATTTGGAAGTTGGTCAAAAACGCTCGTTCCTGATAATGTCACAATTTACAAAAACGAACAAAGCACACAAAACGACTGACAATGAGAATGACTCGTAAACGCTCCCAAGAGTGATTTTTTCGCCTTTTTTCATTTTATTCTGCGACAAGTGGAAATGTGTCGCATTTTTTCTAGAAATTGACAAAAACGAAAAAATCACTGTTGGGAGGGTCTACGAATCATTCTTACGTCATTTTGCGTGATTTGCCAGTTTTTGAAAATTGCGACATTGTCCAACTTCTAAATAAGCTACGAGGATCTAGTTTTGCTGAAATGGTCTCCAGGGCCGGCCCTACAAATCCTTGAAATATTTTTTGAATTGCTCACCGGCTAGTACGAGTTTCATAAGAATTGACGTTTAGAAAAAACACCCTGTATAGGCGTCGTATCACCTGCACTTTTCTACCAATTATTTACGTTGTTCTAACTACCTCCCTTATATGAAACAGTGCACCCGACTCTATTATTTTAAATTGGACAATATATTTTTTATTGCATTTTTGAATTCTTTGATGAAATCGAAGGGAACTTGGATAACATGACCCACGGTCTAGCGCTGAAAGTTTCTCAGAAAAATTTGCGGTGTTTTCAAAACCAAAGCATTTGAAGCGTTGAAACTTGGAATTTGAGTAGTAAAAACGATGTATTTTTTATCAATTTAGACAGAATTCAATCATCTTTCAGCATTAGGTAAAAGAAATTTTCTTTCAGGCAATTTTCAAACTGTAATATCTTGCTTACAATTAGTTTAAATGAAACACCATATTTTTTTTTATATGGATGGATAGAATTTTTTTGAATCAAAGTGTATAAATGTAGAAACATGATAATTTTTCAGTTATTTAAAATTTTCAGTTTCGTCCACTCACCTCCCTTAAAAGTAAATGTAATACGTCTAGTCGCCTATGACAAACTAATTCAACTATAATTGAAATGCATAGAAGGCTTAGCAAAATGACAAAATATCACAAAGGACGATAAAATTGAATATTTTACATGTTTTTTTACAACTTTAGGACATTCTACATGCACAAAAATCAAATGCAATAAATATTGATTTAATTATTTATCAATTTCTTCCATTTCTTTCCACTGAGATAGTCCAAAATTAATTAAAAAATTTTCAGGTTAATTGTAACAATTGAATTGAAAGTTGTTTTCCTAAGCCTTCTAGGTTTTACTTTTTTTTCCAAGAGAGAAAATAGACTGAATTGAAGTTTTTTTTATTTCAGCTAAATGCTGAAAGATGATTGAATTCTGTTTATAATTGATAAAAAATACGTCATATTTACTACTTCAATTTTAAGATTCAACGCTTCAAATGCTATGGCTTTGCAAACATGAATTCTTCAAACATTGTAAATTTTTGAAATTGCAATAGAAGCTGAAATATCTGAAAAACTTTCAGCGCTAGATCATGGGTTATGTTATCAAAGTACCCTTCGATTTCATCAAAGAATTAAAAAATGCAATAAAAAATATGCGGAGTTATGGAGGTTCTCGCACCTCTGGGACAGCCTGTAGATACAAAGAAATAAATAAAAAACATCAACACAACTAACATCATCATCTAATTTAACACTATCAGGTGGAAATAAAAACGAGAAACTCCCTGTATTCGTCATTGCCGCTGGATCTACAGGCAATTGGGGTGCTAATGGCATCGTTTCTATTAATGGTGGTGGTGGTGCTGTTGCTGGTATTGTAGTTTGTCTTAATAGATTCCGATGTGGTGAACAGCTCCGACTATGGATCGGTGATGATGTCGATTGACTAACCATTGTTGATGGTTGTGGAAATGGTGGTACCTATGAATAGAAACACATAAATTTATTATTTGAAGAAGAAGAAAAATAAGAAAATAATAGATTACATCAGGAGCTCCACATGTGAATGGTGGTCGATTCCATGGAATGAAATCTTGTGATTGTGGTGGTGGAATATGGGGTATTCCAGGTGGTTGTTGGTGGATTGTTGTGTCTTCTAAATGTGGAACAATCGGTGGTAGTGATGGTTTTGTTGAAATGGGCGGAACTTCTGGTATCGTCTATATAAAATATACAATGTTTAAAATATTCAAATTTATGGTATTCCAATAGGAAAACAATCATTTCCATTGGAACTTTAAATACGGATTGAAAAAGTATTTGAATGGGTTTTGATTTCTTACCATCGTTTTGACTGTAGGATATCCAAACCCGGGTGGATAACCGTATAGACTAGGTTTTGGCGAGATACGATTCCTATTTTCCCTAATATCAAGTAAATGTGTTAAAATTTTACCGAAATATAGTTTTTGTTCAAATGTGAACGCCGGATGGTGTAATGCCATAACAAACAATAATAGAAATTCATTAAGTAAATTCTCATCTTTAACATTCCCTTTTAATATATAATCTTCAATCCATTCTGTCCTTAATAAATTTTTATATAACCAATTGGCAACACTATAGTTCCTTGATGATAACAATGATAAATAGATAAGCACCCTATGTCTAACACTATCCTCTAATAGGCCCTGATTTAAGCTTGTATCTTTTGTTAATTTATCCATTTCGTTGGCATTTATTGTTGGGCCACGTAATTCCTGATACGTATGTTTACCAATCTCTTCAATACAACTACCGAGAAAACGAAGCTCGAATGGAAGACACATGTTTAACAGTTCATACATAACATCGATACGTTTATAACTTTCCAAGTCTTTAAACCATAATAATACATCCTCTTTGCACACCATCTCCAGAACACATTGACCCGTTCACTGAATGCACACCTGCATCGAAACTGGCATATTAATTTATAAACCAACTAGAATCAATTAAAACAGGGGGTCATTGTTGATTATAATGAATTTGTTATAATTAAATACAGTTGGTAGACGATTTGTGGACGATTAACTTACACCTGAAGCATCCAAAATCATAGCCAAGCGTCAGCTGGGGTGCTCCAGTTGTCCCGACGACGACGACGACGACACCACAGTCTGTCCACCAATGAATATCTCAACAATGCGCGGATCCTTTGCTTTCTCTATCGACAGACTGGAATCGAATTTGAGTTATTCCGAAATTATTAAAACAATCTAAATTAACAATTTTTACTGATTTATACCTGTATGTGTCTGTGTGTGTGTGTGTATATGTAGCAAACAGGTTGAAAACAGATATGGATGACAGTAGTACAGAAATATCGTTTAATTTACAAACACACACACATATACACATGCACTATAAACACTAATTGCTTCTTCTAAAAATTCCGATTTGAATCGATATAAGCCCAGTTCCGTTAACAATTCATAGATCGCAATGGAAACTGATCCATTTTCTTTTCATGATCTAAGCTGGGAACCACACACGATTATGCATTTGTCTCCTGGTATGTACGTGTGTGTGTGTGTGAGAGATATTAAATCAGATGCGTACAACAATGACAGAACTATCCCACCATTTTAGTTTAATTATATGAATCAGATAGAGATAGATAGAATCATTAATTAACAACAGATAATTTCGTATTTATTAATCAGCAAAAAACACAAAAACATTTTAATTTAATAGAATAGATTTATCACAATATCGGCGAAATTTTGACAGAGATAACGACAAATCGACTAATTGTAGCACACCGACCTGTCACGGAAATGTCAAAAAATGGCGCACAATTCAAAACAAGTCATACCAAATTTTAATAAAATTATTTATTAATTTGACGACAAAACAATTATATTGATTTTATTAATATATAGATTTGATGTAATTATGGGAAACCGTCATCATCTTCTTCGGCCATCTCCTTGGCCAGTTCTAGATCCTGTTGTTCGCGTTCACGGCGCTCTTCAGCCGATTCCAATTCCTTTCCGTAGGCTTTCGGCGGATATCTCATCGCTTTCACACTCTGATTATGCAAATCCAAACAAAACGAAACACGCTGATGGAAAGCCAGTTGTGGTTCTTTTGTACAATAGATATCTGTACTCTCTTTACTCCTCATATAACCACCTTCTGGATCTAATGTGGCCTCAATGACACCATCCCGTATTGCTTTAGCAACAATGAATTCAGCATCTTCAGCTGAATCCAAGCCCAATTTCTTGGCAATATCCTGTGGTGTTATTCGTGAATATGATAAACCAATTGCACGTATTGCTGTTTTGATAACATTGTGCCGTAAACGGAGAATTAATGTGAATGTGTGATCTTGTCGGAATTGTGGTCCGAAATTCTCCAATACATTACCGAATGTATGTAGATTTCCCATACGTACGGCTTGTGTTAATTGGAAGTATGGTGCTAATGAATGGCGCATACTGGCCTGCCGGAAAATCTGACGTTCCGGTATATCGCCCAATAGTAATTCAACGACGACAAGTAGTTTTTGAACGGTTTGCCGGAAACCAACAGCAGTATTCTGTGGTGCTTTCCTCATCGCCTGTACTAGATGCTTATGGGCGATACTGTATTCTAAACGGGCGGCTTTAATACGACCAAGATAATATAAGAAACGTGCCCATTCATTATTACTGGCCGTTTCAGGAAATACACATTTACTAACCAATTTATCAGATTGATCATACAATGAATAGTGCAGGTAATTTCTTAATAAACAATTAATTAATACAGCTTGGCCTTCGAAGTCGTTGCGTAAAGTGGCAGTACGTAGACGAGCATGCAAGAATCCACGAATCGAATCTAAATTATTGGTTAACTCAGCTATTCTAGAATGATAAAATAAACATTTTGCAGCAATCAAATCTAAACTACGGCGATTCTGACTGGTGATTTTCGTCATTAATGCCTGTGAACAACGTACACCCTCCGCTAATTTGTTCTTATCAATCAAATGTATCAAAATCAACAGATGAATATAAGCGTCAACTTCTGGTATTGGTGATTTTGTTGCAGATCGTGATCGAATTGTTGTTGGCGCTGATGTTGTTGTTGTTGTTGTCGGAGGCGTTGCTGTATTTGCCCCAGTTGTAGCCGCCGTTGTTGTCGTTTCCAGTTCAACCAATGGTGCATCTTCTAGATATTCAAGGAGTGCATCACGTTCAGCCACCGGATAGATTTGGATTGTTAGACTACGTAAGACGCTCCAATTCAATTTTCGACGTGTGTTAGGTAGACAGCGTAGTATACGTGAAATGAAACGATTCTCTTTATTGATGACAGCCTTTTCGATTTGACGAGCCTGTTCACGTATCTCCAATAAATTCTGTGAATCTGTAGTGCGTTTAACATCAACGGGTTCGACACCTGGTGGGCTATCGGCGTTCTTCATCTCAACATCACCAACTTCTTGAGCCATTTTAATTCAACTACAAACAAATCATGAATCAACAATTAAATTAATTACCCACATTTTCGGTTAAATTTACCAAATTACTTTAAAAGACAAAACTGAATTTCTTAATAGAAACTTTTGTTCAACACACAAACAAAATTATTGTAGAAATGTGAATGTCAGGCTGTCAAAATTATCTGCTTTGTAACGCTGTCAAAATTCTGTCAAACTGGTGCCATCTAGTACAAGTCGCATAAACTAGACAACAAAAATACTGTACGTCCCATTACAATCACCCCAATCACAAAATTAAACCCCATTTGTTTACATATACTCATCTAATTTAATGAAAATAAAAAGGTTACAATGATTTAATTAAGAAAAAACGAATATAACATGAAATTAACTCAATCAATACGTTTATACGACAACATTTCAATTAATCACACTATTTTTTCTCATCATCTTCTTCAGATGATTTCTTTTTCGCATCGGGCACCCACAAGCCAGAATCAACACAACGTTTCATATGATATTTAGCCTCTTCTTCATCCATTTTACTAAGTGTATCCTGTAACATTTGTATATCTTGTGTTTCGAAACATTTCTTTAAATCATCGGGAAGACTTTCTAAGACTTCAAGTGGATCTAAACCACCAGGACCGAGACGTCTTTGACGTTCCTCTTCCTCCTCAGCTTCCTAAATTATTCAACAGAACAAAATTTAATATTGATTGTGGTGTTGTCTTTATTGTTGTTGTAAAATATACCTTCATAGCTTCTTCAATTTTCTCAGCTGCACGCTTCCTGATGCGTTCTTTAAATTGTTGTAATTCATCATCAAATGATTGTTTATACACTGGTTCAGCTACTTGAATCTTTGAGAAGAAAGCATCTACACACCCTCTAGGATCATAATCGAGTTGTCTTGCCAATTCTAAAATGAATTGCATACAAATCGTTTGATGAGCGACATGTTCCATTAAATCATGTTTCTATAAATCAATTTTTAATAATTAATAACAAGATTTATTAAAATAGAGATAGAAGACTTACTCCTTCCATTTCAAGATTGATACACCAAATTACTAAATAATTAGCTGTATTTTCACAAACTAGATGATTGTGTTCTTTTAAGAATTGCTTTGAATCATCATAACGTCTCAACATTCCGAAATGTTTCAAATCTTTCTCATTCTCCTTAATAAACTTCTTCATTCTAACCTCTTTCTCTTCTTCAGTTAGATTTTCATCATTCGGTTTTGATGGCTTCTTATTAATAACAGTTTTAGCGAAACCCGGTTGACTGATTGTATCAACATTCCATGGTGTTAGCTATTTTCGATTTATTAAAATTTATAACAAAATAAAAATTTAAAACAAACCTTCTCCTTCTTCTTGAATTCAGCTTCTTTCTTCTCAATTTCATTGGCTTCTTTCTCCAATTTTGTAATCTCTTTTTTGATGTCTTCTAAATTTAGAGCTTGACTTTCTTCGGCTACTTTCAATTTCTCTCTAGCCTCTTTCAATTTCTTCTCGTTTTCAACTTTTGATTTTTGAATTTTTTCACCTTCACGTTTCATCTCTTCCATACGTTCTATACGTGCCTGGTGTCTCCATCGGAACAGTGATGGTGTATCGATATTCGGATGAGTCTCATCTTCATCATCAGAGATCTGAACAGTTATTGTAATCAAATTAAAAGTTAACCTCAATTTCTTGTGTTATTAAAAAAATAGACAATTTACCTCAATATTTTTCCATTTACTATAATCAACCATGGTAATTCATATAATCTATGCGGTTATCTTCGTGTTGTTGATTTTTTTTAATTTTTTTTTTAAGCTTTTCTCGAAACGAAAATTTTGAACGCCTGTCAGATTTTTTACTGACCGTTGTGGTTAAAGACACAATTGTTTCTAGAATATGATAGAAAAGACCAGAATAATGAATCCAAAAGAAGCGCTAGATTGCAATGCTGTAAAATAAGTAACGGTTAAAATTGTATACAGCAATTTTACATATGATCATCTCATATCAAACAATGTTTATTGTCGAGTTTTATGATTTTCCTGCGGTCACTTTTGTATAATTTTCTTAGTTTTGTGGTGACGTCACATCGAGGTAGACATAGGAGCAAAAGAGAGTCGACCTTATTATAACGTTCGAGCAAATATATTGTGTCTAAGGTACTGGCTAAACGTCGCGCAAATTACAAAAAGCCTGATTAATTTACCTATTTCTTTATATCTAATTAATTAATAGTAAATACAGAATGTTTTATGGAATGGCAATTTTCGTTTCATTATCTCTTCATTGTGTTTCCTACGAAAATCCCACAAAAAATGATCAATCAAAATTGAATTGATTTTCTTCTCATCTTTCAATTTCTTCGCAGCATATTCACGAACTAATTCAACAGCATGAATGGAACAACCACGAATTTCTACTTCATCTTCATCGCCATTTTTTAAAATTACATTATTTTGTAATTTTTTCATCAATTCCTCACTGTATTCGAAAATATTAAAATACAATAAACTCTGTGGAACACGATAATCAGCAAACATTGTAATCTCTTCAATGTCTTTGAAATAGCCGACACTTTTATTTTGGAAACAAGCCCAAATATCACCGATTAGAATTTGGGCACGTTTATAAATACCAACATTATGGTCTTTATAAACAGCCTCATCTCTGTAACATTCAAAATTATTGATAATTATTTGTAATAGTTGTACAGCACTGTGATTGGCTTGTTTTATACAATTTACAAAAGTGCCATCAAATTTATCTAAAAGCACACTGCCAACTTCATGTAGATTCTGCACACGTTCTTTTAATAATGGAACAGGAACATTATTATCACTACGTAGAATTTCAGCTAGTTCTTTCTCGGAGATTCGTGCGTAAAATTTCGGATTTAAAACATCAATGTTCTCCTAAAAATTGTAAACGAATTATACCCGTAAGTCGTATTTAAGGTGTTTTACTTTTCTGGCTCGATTAATCGCTGCACAAAGAGCAAAATAACCAGTATATCCATCCACAATCCATCCAGGTTCATTCTCTATATGCCAAAAGCAGAAATTCAACGTATCTGTAACGAATAACCAATCGACAGCTTGTGGATCATCATGATTTGGATGAAACTCCGTTTGACTAAAATTATTCGTTGATAAACGACCACTCTCAATCTCTTCAACAATCTAAAACAAATGATTATACTAGAAAAATACCAAAAAAAGTATTGAGGTTAATTGTTAATTTTATTGAAACTTACAATATCACCCAATTTTCCAATATTATTTTCGTTAATTTTCACATTGTTACTCAACGAGGCTATTAGTTTACCTGATTCTTTCGGTGGTAAAAACATTTTTTGAAAATTTTCGGAAAAGTATTTTTTTTTTAAATTGTATTTGTAAAGTTGGCAAAACGATTTTCTCCGTGACATAAGAGAGCGCTACTGTCTGTGATTGTTGCCACGTTTGTATATATGGAAAGAATATTGAAGCTTCCAAATTTATTTTCTCTAATATTATTATTAGTATTGTGTTGTTTATTCAATGTGTTTATTTTATTATTTTTGTAATCGTTAGGAACGTTAGCTAATGAAATTTACGATGAACAATGTTTAGACATTTGACAACTATGGTACATTGATACGAATCTAGCGACCTCTTCTAGAAAGTAATGAAAGTTAGCCAGATTTCATAGAAGTAATAATATATTATAGATTACTTGTATGTAAATATCAAATTCTTGAATTGTAGAGATTTCAATTATTCATTTTAAATTACTCTTATTGAAATCAATAAAATTGTTCCCGTACGATTACAAATTAATATAATCAATATTTTTCTTGTAATTGATTTTTTGTTATGTCTTTGGATAACCTATAATCAATTTGATACGTCAACAATTATCGGGCGGTCTTACGTGTCCCAAAACCGGGAGTTTTTAATCGTACTAAAACTATAATTTTTGATCAACAGCAAAAATGCCACCAAAAGATATTAAAGATAAAGATGATGAGGTATTTTAAAATAAACTTGCTTATTTATATAGTGATTCAATTATATGAATTTTACAGCCTGTTAAAATCAACAAATGGGACGGTTCGGCATGTAAAAATGCCATCGATGACGCTGTAAAAGAAGTAAAATTAGACTCGAATACATTTTCAAATAAATCTGTTAAATTTTTATATATATTGTAGGTGTTAACGAAAAAATTTGGATATGTTGAGAATTATGCATTGATCGATGGACGTTTAACAATTTGCAGTATTGCAGTCGGTGTTGCAATGTTTGCATTATTATGGGATTACCTCTATCCATTCCCACAATCAAAGTAATTAAAATACCATCATATTATAAATGTAATTTTAATATGTTTCTTATTAATATTTAAGGCCTGTTCTCATTTTTTGTGTTACCACATATTTCGTTATGATGGGCATACTAACATTGTATACAACTTATAAAGAAAAAGGTATATTTGCTGTTTGTGTACAGAAAGATGGCCAACGTAAAGATAGCATATGGGAGGCTAGTTCCTATTTGAAAAAGTAATTAAATTTCTTTCTTATCAAAGCATTAAAAAATAATAATAATTGCATATTTACAGGTATGATGATAAATACAATTTATATTTGGCCTTCAAAGATAGTAAAACAGGTGCACGACGGGAAGTCAGTATAAAAAAAAGTGTAGCGAATTATATAGACGTTGATGGTAAAGTTTGTAAAGATATTGTTGAAAACGAAGTAACGAAATTGCACAATTCATTATTAACCGAACGCAAAGAGAAATAACGGAGCTATATTGAATGTATGTAATTACTAGCATTTATTAATAATTCCATCAATTTTTTTTACAATTTTTGCTCCACAACAGTTCGATTCAAATAAATTTTAATGATTATAATTGAATTGGGGAAATGATTTTCAGATTAAATTTGGTTTTTTTTTTGATCATTACTTTCAAATTACCTTCCATAAATCACCTGCACTTACCTCTATATGGCTTTATAATAAAGGATAGAATTCGTTTATTAAATCAAGAAAAATCGTTGTAGTTGTTATAATAATATTATTATTATTACTAAAGTTAAGAACGCTCTATCAGTGGTGCGTATATTAAGATAGGATCTATGTAGAATTGAAGAAGGCATTGCTCCTTACCGACCAACAGAGCATATCTCCTCTCACTACCTCATTACACGTGACAATTGCACACATACATGTACAAATTGACTTTTTTTTAATTTGAAATTGTTTTTTTTCATAGAAAAATTCTGTGAAATTTTAAAGCTTATAGGATCTAAAAGACAAAAACACCTGCATTAAAGTCTTTTAAGGGGATTCCGGAGACATTTGTCGATTCGGCGTGCAAAAATGGTCAATTTTTAAACAGCGATTACTCGCTTGTTTTTTAAGATAATGTTAAAAAATGACGTTCGTTGGAAGAACATGTCAAGATGCATGCTCTAAAGCTTTCTATTTTGGAAAAAATGTGATAAAATTCTGAATGGCAAATAAAAATCTTGGACCCTGTTTTTTTCGTAGATTTTCCTTCATAATTGGCTAAAACTTTGCCAATATTATCGATTTTCAATATTTTTTAATTGATTTAGATAGCAAATTAAACGAGCTTTCCAAATCTTTAAGAATTTTCCTGATATGTTTGTTAGTTTTCCGATAACTGAAGAAAATTTTAAAAAAAATCAACAGTGATGCCATGCATAGTTTTTAAAATAGAAAGTCATACTCTCGGATTTAGAAAGGTAATGTGAAAGCCGAGGATGTGAAGCTCGCTTAAAATCCAATTTTGAAAATTAGGTGAGTTTCAGAAAAAATTTGAACCCCTTTTTACCTATTATTTACAAGTATTAAATTTAATTAATTTGCTTCTTGATTGGTATGAAAATATGGGAAATTTAATCTACTTCACAACCATCTCGTTAAAATCCAAAATATTTTGAAAATCTGCCTGGAAATTCGCTTTCCAGTAGGCCATGTTTGTGTTATTGTTAATGTTGTTGTAATTTAGCGTGCAACGTCTGGTACACAGCGCATAGCAACACAAACAGCATCTATTGAAAATCGAATTTGTAGACAGATTTTCAAAATATTTTCCACTTGTAATGATATGGTCGTGAAGTAGATAAAATTTCCTACATTTTCATATCAATCAAAAGACAAATCAATTAATTTTAATACTTGTAAATAATAGGTGAAGAGGGGGTTCAAATTTGCCCTGAAAGTCACTTAATTTTCAAAAATTAGTTCTAAGCGAGCTTCATGCCTTCGGCTTTCACCTTATTTTTCTAAATCCGAGAGTATAATTTTTTATTTTGGAAATTATGGATGGTATTACTGATGGATTTTTTTTTAATTTTCTTTAATTATCGGAAAACTAACAAACTTATCGCGAAAATTCTTCAAGATTTAGAGAGTTCTTTCAATTTGCTATCTAAATCAATTGATAAATATTGAAAATTGATAATAGTGGCAGAGTTTTAGCCAGTTATGAAGGAAAATGTACGAAAAAGACAGGGTATAAGAGTTTTCTCTGCCATTCAGATATTTATAACATTTTTCCAAATTAGAAAGCTTGCACCATGCACCATGCACCATGAAATGCTCTATCCAAGGCACGTCTATTTTTGATATTATCTTAAAAAACAAGCGATTTTAAAAAAACAAGCTCTTTGAAAATTGAGCATTTTCGGACGCCAAATCGGCATATAGGTCCGGAATCCCCTTAAAGTCTTTTAAATACCCTGTTGTTGTTAATGTATAAGATATACAAGAATAGGGGTGTTGCGCTTGATAAATCAAGGGTAACAATTAGAGACTTGGCACGGTAAAAGGCACCTGTTGGTAGAAAACAATAGAATTGGAGAAATGTATGATTAGATTTCTTGGAAAATTAAAGATTACATAAATTCGACTGTTTTTCTAATAAAGAAACGTACAGGAAAAATAGAGCACAGTTAGCGGTTTTTTTTTTCGTTAAACAAATATTGCTACATCTTTCTAATTTGTATGTTTCAATAATTATTGTTTATCTTTCTTAATAATTTCTACGTTTGTTAATTGTTGGTTCGTTTTGATGAAACTATAATCATTTCTCTGGGTCCTTTTTCTCTAGTGACTGTGATGTTGGTAAAGGCTAATGAACTTTTCTAATATTAACCGAAAAAATGAAACAACAATAACAACAACAGCATTAAAGTGTGTGGTTTTAGTTCCGCTAGGAGGCCCCATTTAATCATGTCAGGACCGTATTCAATTAGTCTTGCTTACAAGTATTAGATTTCTTCTAATTAGTACGAAATAAGACGTGAAGACATGAAGCACTATTAAAGTTTCCTTGTCGTCGTTTTTGTTCTGTTGTCGTTGAAGAAAACGACAAATTATCATGGGCAATTTGGTGTTGTTGGTACAGTTATACGTTTCTATTCCATTCCCATGCTCTGTTAGCTGCATCAGACTTTTTGTCATTAAAAACGACGAAAAAATAGAAACAGGAAGGGAATTTGCATTGAATGATTCTGTTGTTCTTCTTCTCATTGTAATTAACGTTGTTATTATTTCTTGTTGTTGGTGTGTAATCATCAAAGTTTTCGACAAAGAAATTCCAAAAAAAAAACTATGAAAGAATTTAGATTTTATTTTGAAATCATCAACCGTCAACTTTGAGAAGAAGAAAAAAACAACAACCTATTGGACAAAAATCAAATGTAATGTTGTTGGTATTGAGCGATTACGTGACTATAGAAAAAACGAAATTTGTCCTCCAATGACTTCCTGGAGATCGGAAAAAACACGCCATCTTCAAGCTGTGATTTTTATTACAAAAGCCGCCCCCGTGTATATTTTTCGGTATTATAATGTGGGCTAATTATAATGGTGGATAATATAAAAGTGAAAGATTACCGAATATCATGACCAAATTAAGAAGAATCTAATTAGTAATTAATGGGCAAATTGGTTGGGTAATTATTATAGAAATACGTAGATGAATCTAGAGGAGAGTTATAAACAGAGATTTGTCAAAAATTGTTGCAAAAACATACAGAAAAATCTCCCATTGTTTCATCCGAAACAAAAAAATTGATGAGAACGGAAATATGAAGCTAAACAATCAAATTTTACGGTTATAATGGGATTGAAATAGCTATGGTAAAAAAAGAAGCATGCACACATAGAAAACAGAACCGGAACGAAGATTTCAAAATTGTAATCGATCTATATTTATTGATTTACCGTTTTATTCAACAACAAGTATTACAATAGTATCAATAAGAAAATAATAAACGTCGTTGCAATATAAATCAAAGTATAGTTCGTCTAATGGGATTCAGTCGACTCGTTTGAACATTCGATCAAATTAATCAGGTTAACTATATCGATTATATAGGATGTTTTTAAAGTGGTCAATTCTTAAGAAAATCCTATCAGTTAGCGAGCGATTTGAAAGATATTTCAGGGATTAATAGACGGGTGTCTAGAGATCATTTTAGCAAAATTAGAACCCCGTAACTCATTTGGAAGTTGGTGAAAAAACGATCGTTTCTGATAATGTCACAATTTACAAAAACGAGCAAAGCACGCAAAACGACTAAGAATGACTCATAGACCCTCCCAACAGTGACTTTTTTCATTTTCCTTCTTTTATTCTTTAACAGGTGGAAATGTTTCGCATGCAATGGAGAAAAACGAAAAAATTACTGTTGCGAGGGTTTAGCAGTCATTTTTAGTCGTTTTGCGTGCTTTGCTAGCTGTTGCTTGTTGTTTTTTGACTAACTTACAAATGAGCTACAAGGTTCTAAATTTGTTAGAATGGTCTTCAGGGTCTCCTTTACAAATATTTGAAATATTTTTCGAATCGCTCGCCGGCTAGTCGGAGTTTTATAAGAATTGACCATTTTTTAAAAAAACTATATTTCTATGAAATTGTGATACGTTTAATGCCGCTACAACAATAGATCAAATGCAAAAGGAAAAAAGTGTTAGAATTGTTGAACCAGATCGATTTTTCGCTCCTCTATTGCGGTCAATTTTCGATTCCCCCCCGCCCTTTAATTTCAAATAATAACAATAGGTAGAGATTTATTTCACACAAACTCCACATGAACATCTCTACAATTGATTTGTGTGTAGGCCTGTTTTATTGAATTTACAAAATCATTTTTACGGTTAGTCTACCAATCGATTTATCAGAATTGATAAACGATTGTTGTTCAATTCTAGTATAAGTCGCTTTTGTGTTGTTGTAATAATAATAATAATTATTATTATTATTATTTAAACTTTTGTGTTCCCAGGAGAATAATACACTTTCATCTATACACGTAATAATACGAATATAGTTATAACAATAAAAATAAACCTGTTTTTTTGTTGTTGTTCATTTATGTACAGGTATACGTGTAATCAGGGCCGGCCTTAGAAAGTCTGTCGCCTCGGCGCCCCTCCAAGAATAATAATTACGTCAAATCATTAGTAATATTAGGTCGTCCTTTTAAAGCCGCCACTGGTAATAATTATAATAAATGTTAGAATAAACAGCAACTATTTCTTGTCTACTTTTACCGTACTTAACGTAATTTCGTTAATAATAAATAATAACAGATTAATAAAGTGTTGATATAATTACATTTCAATTACTTTATAATGTTTGTAATTAGTCGAATCCTAATTGGAAGCATTAATCGAAATAGTGATACACGTATACAATGATGTCGAATTGTTGGACAATTCTTTGTGTTGTTGTTGAATGAAACCGTACTGAAATTAATTTTAATAATGTTGACTGTTTATGGCTGGCAGTCGTGTCGGCCGAATCATGGTCGTTCGACTGTACATTTCCCAAAGTGTTCATTTAACTGTGTTAAAGTAACACGAATCGATTGAATTTTTGTAATTCTTGAATGATTCTACGTTGTTGTTGTTTTGCGTTTGGTTGAATCAAACATGTACTAGAGGAAGGAAAAAAATTGGACAACAATTTCGTCTTGATCTGGCAATTAAGCGTTATTCATGGTTGTTGATGTTATTACTAGATCGTGAAGAATCAACCAACATTTGTTGGGCAATACCCCAACCATGAGTTTTTCCGCATTTCTAATTCCTCGAATTGTTGGTACCTATTTGTAATCATAATCGAAGCATATATATCAGAAGACAATCCATAATTGAAGAGTATAGCATCACCCCCAACTACCATCATCATCATCATTATCATCATCAATTCGATACTAATTGTAGTGAGTTCCAAACGAGTTGTCGCAAAGTACCAACCGTCTAATAAACATTACAACTCTTACATACATAAAATACAACAAAACCCAGCGAATGATGACTAATAACCCATCAGTGTCATGGTATACGGACTAGTGGAGTTACAGGTGCAATGGCCTCATCACCGGCGAGGGGCAGGGGCAACTTACCTGTCGCTCGCACACTGGCCACAACACTCAGTGTGAGTCAATCCGCGATTGTGTTTAGACTTGTGCTTGACTCCAAATCCTCAATTTTTATTTCTATAATCAAATTTAAACAAAACAAAAATTGGAGTTATTTATTATTTGATATATGGGCAACATCGGCCTGCGAATGGCACTGGAAGAATTCACGGGATCTATCTGAAACCCGTGGTCTTTGAGTGCCATCCTCGGCGCCTTTGTTAAAACACGAAAATCTCTTCGAAATTAACTCGCATTGTGCCCGTGTGTGTTATTTAAAAACAAAACAAAAAAAAATAGTAAATGCAAATCATTATTTGACGTCAGTTTATAGTTCATGTGAAGTGTTGTGTTCTGTTGAAACATCTGTAAAACGTACGTAACTCAAATATACAACCATTATCTGGGTCTTGGTGTTGTTATTATGGTTATTACTTCTACGGAATCTCTTTATCTTCTGGTTGACTTAACAATAACAAGAAGAGCGTCAGGTGTTTTATATAAGAGGGTTCTTCTTCAGATCCTTCATCTTCTCAGTTGCTGGCATTCCTGCTATGCTATTAAAAGTTAACGGAACTGAAACAGGTACTACAATTGCCAACAACACATAGACTTGCACAATCCATCCTGCTGATAATGAAAAGAAAGAAAAAAATAGGACAATTCCTGTGTAGGTGAGCGTGTATCCTTTTGCCATTTAAACAAATTTAATTGTTTAATAATTACAGCCGAAAATTTGTTGTTATTCGTATATAGGAATAAACCAAATCACATTTCCTTTCATTAAAACAGGACATTACGTAATAACGACACGATCGAAATTATATATAATTATTACAGGTATTTTTTTCTACTAATTTCAAACAACAACAACAACGAAATTATAAAGAATAGAATAATCTATTTTCCTAGTGGAATCCGATTTTTTATGGAAATAATCTGTAATTAATGTTGTTTAAACACGGAATTCATCAATAATTCTGCAGAGAATACAATTATGGTATTTTTTCAAAACAATTCACATATGAGAAAGGTTCCCATGCAATTTCAATGGAATTTCCACTCTGCCCCTTAAGTTGCGTGCTCTTTGGACTTTCCAACAACTCCAACTTCCTGTTCTTGTTTCTAATTATCCGTTTAATTAATCGAAAATCAACGTAAATCCGTCTAAATGTTTTCTTCTATATTGATGGTTCCATTGTGAAATGTTTCGACAATGGCAAGATGTAGCCGTTCCGCTTCAGTCGACGAACAGCGTCCGGGAAACGCGCTCAAAGTTGTCAGTCCGTAACATGCGGCGACGTCTCCCTCTTCGCCCGGTTGTTGTTTGACTGCTGTTGTTCAACTTTTACAATTCTAGCTCGAAAAGGCCGTCTCCACGTCCATGGCTGTTGTTGTTGTTGTTGAAGACGATGCGGTTTTGTTCCGCTCTGGCGCTTTCCACTAGCCCGCATGGACAACTCATTATCCCGTACCGTCGCCGCCACCACCACCGGAAGACACATTCTAATGATGTTTGATGGGATCAGTCTAGATGGACTTCGACCATGACTTGTTTGTGCTTCTTGAACAAGAAAAAAACACGATAATTTCACCGGGAATTTTTCTCAAGCGTCAACGTTTGTCGGCCTACCGCCAGTCACCATTAAATTATTCAAAATTATGGGCGAATTTTAGGTTTTTTCCCCAACAAACGCATCTATTATCGACACCTAGACATGGCGTAGAATATCACTGGATTATTAGTAGAAAGGACATGTTTTTGTCGTCGATAATTACAAATAATATAATTGAGAATGGAAAATGAATCATATGACAAATTATGAATAATTCAAATGAAATGTCTATGTTGAAAAAGTATACAATATTAAAATGAAAACTAACTGATAAAAAAATACGATAACAGGACAAAATGTAATGTAAAATATACGTATTAATGACAAAAATTAATTAAAATTCTGTCCAGTTAACTAAACGATTTTTTATAATCAGAAAACAATCAAGGTTTTTTTATCAAAAATACAATGGAAAATAATAAGGTTTTTACTGCTTTTTTCCTCTTTGATTCCAACTAATCTCACCTACTCTACAACAAATGCAGGGAATATTCTGTTAAGAAACAAGATAAATATTTTCACATTTATTTCATCATAACGTCTAAAGTTTACATTTATTTCAATTTTAACGAGGAGCAATCGGGGTTTCTATAATTTCCAACCAATATTACAAAGAATTGGATATTCAGTGGATTGAAAAGAAGAAATCCACCACTAATTGACTATTATTGGATTTTTCAGCTTATTAATTAACATTTGCCATCATCACATTAATTAAAATCCTACTAAATTCAGATTATTTTATACCCGATCTAAATTTAATGATATTTTGTTGTATTGTCTCGTTTTTTTTTTAATATTTAATTACCCTTCCAATGTAGCGCGTAAAATAAATAATAAAATATTGCTAATTCACAGCTAATTAAACAAAAACAGAAAGACCTGAATCGAATACTGCAATTATTTTCAGATCTTTGTGTTAAAGTCATAGGAACATGTCTTTTTTTGCAATACCGGGCGAGTCACCTACAACAAAAAGTCTTTATGGCAACTCCCATTATTTGGCGAGCGATTCGAAAAATATTTTAAGGATATGTAGGATGGTACCTGCAGATCATTTTAGCAGAATTAGAACCTCGTAGCTCATTTGGAACTTGGTTAAAAAACGCTCATTCTGAACAAGGCTGCGATTTTTAAAAACCAGCTAAGCACGTAAAACGACTAAGAATGACTCGAAGACCCTCCCAACATTGATTTTTTTCGTTTTTCTCCATTGCACTATAGAAAAAATGCGAACCATTCCCACTTGTTCTGGAATAAAATAGAGAAAAACGAAAAAAATCATATTGGGAGGATTCTCGAGTCATCCTAAGTCGTTCCGCGTGTTTAATTTAGCGTCAGAAACGAGCATTTTTTGACCAACTTCCAAATGAGCTACTAGGTTCTAATTTTGCTAAAATGTTCTTTAGGGAGTCTCCTATAAATTCTTGAAATGTTTTTCGATTTGTTCGTCAAATAATGGAAGTTGCCATAAGGACTTTTCGTTTTAGGTGACTAAACCGGTATAACTTTAAAAATACTGTATAAAGCATGCCTTTATGACTTAAGATTTTGCTAAAATAAAAAACAATCCTTTAAGCATTATTCTCTATGAAATTTAGGCATTGATAGGTTGTTTTCTTTTAATAAAAATACTTTAATAATGTAACAATGAAAGGTTCTATAACGAACCAAAAATTAAATTGTTTAAAAAATAAAATTTGATCTTTTTACAGTTTTTTTTTTGATTGTATATTGCTTACAGTTCAACAACTACCCCCTTTTGATGCCCTAATAGAGCTTCAGCAACACCTAAATAATAAACCATTTGGGCAATACCGAATAATGGTGCTATAACTATCATACGACAAGCGCCACCTTTGAAGAATGCTGTCGGACCCTCATATCTCATAGTTTTACTGAAAAATAATTAAAAAAAATTGATCGAATTTGAATAATTAATGGATTAATAACAAATTACATAATACAATCAGCAATTCCACTATAGGCACGTTCACCTTCTGCTTTGGTTAAAGCTTGTAAACGCGTCTTGACAACATCAAAAGGATTAACAACTAATGCAGCAAATGAACCAGCTGCACAGCCTGATAGAAATGAACACCAAAAGACTGCTTCATCTATAAAGTACAATATAAATGTATTTTGTTTAAATTAGTCATGTGTTTTATTTCTTACTAGATCCATCCGATTTCCTAGGCCCTAAACTATTCAATGTTGCAAATAATGGAAAATAAACGATTGAGAATGAAACGTCTCGCAACATTGTAGCTGCTGTTCCTTTATATAAACCAAAAATACCGTGTTTTTTTAATAATTCTAATGCAATCTTTGTGGCAGTTACTTTCGGTACAGTTTTACCGGATAATTTAGCAGCTGCTGCAACACGGCCAGCATCTTGCATTTGGATTTTCAACAATTCCATTGGTGTGGTGATTATGATTTGACAGAAACCTGCTAGACCACCAGCTGCCATTTGACGGGGAACCGGTAATGTTCTAAATACAATAACATAGGAAAAAAACGATGATATGAATACAATGAAATCAATTACCCTTCTTTCGTTTGTAGATGATAACGGAAGAAATCATTAGCGGCTAATTTAATTGCTTTCTCCGGTGTTATTAATAAGATATTAACAGCCGAGCCACGGTACATACCAAAGTAGCCTTCCGCTTTGTATGTTTTCTTGAAACAATCAAACCTATTAACGATTAATTTAAATCATTAATTATAGTATTAAATAATTAATTCAAAATTACATTGAGGTATACATTCGTTCTCCATTAGGACCGATTTGTTGATTCTGCAAACGTGTCTTGACCAGATCCAGTGGGAATACACAAGACACCCCGATAATACCAGCGATACCCCCATTGATAATCTTTGGTAAAAGTCTACAATCAGAGCAAATTATTCAAAATTGGCGTTTCTTTATACTAAATCAAAGACGATTTACAGTTTTCGTCAAACCGCCAAAAAATCTGGGACACTAAGGGGTGAATCACCCAAAACGAAAAGTTCTTATGGTAACTCCCATTATTTGGCGAGCGATACGAAAAATATTTCAAGGATTTGTAGCTCATTTGGAAGTTCGTCAAAAAACGCTCGTTTTGAACAAGGCTGTGATTTTCAAAAACGATCTAAGCACGTAAAACGACAAAGAATGACTCGAAGACCTTCCCAAAATTGATTTTTTTCGTTTTTTTCGTTGTATTCGAGGAAAAATGCGAACCATTCCCCCTGTTCTAGAATAAAATGGGAAAAATGTTGGGAGGATCCTCGAGTCATTCTAAGTCGTCCTGCGTGTTTAGTTTGTTTTTGAAAATTGCAACATCGTTAGAAACGAGCGTTTTTGACCAACTTCCAAT
This sequence comes from Mylabris variabilis, assembly GCA_037464815.1. NCBI lineage: Eukaryota > Metazoa > Arthropoda > Insecta > Coleoptera > Meloidae > Mylabris > Mylabris variabilis. Next base: position 33,503 of record JAZBGW010000052.1, read on the forward strand.
TGAGCTACGAGGTTCTAATTTCGCTGAAATGTTCTCTAGGGAGCCTCCTAAAAATCCTTGAAATATTTTTCGATTCATTGGCCAAATAATGGGAGTTGCCATAAGAACTCTTCGATTTAGGTGACTCACCCGGTATAAAAAGTGTCTGCTAATTAAAATAATCAATAGGGAAAGTTTTTGAAAGGTATTTGACGATAATTGATTTTATAACACACAAAAAAAATAAATGTAAAAATTATTTCGCTATTACTTTATCAAATTCCGGTTACATTTAAGCTGTAATTGATATCTCTTCGTTACAAATTCAACTTTATCACACAATTATGAAATCTAAAAATAGATTGATAAGATCCACAACTCTAAAAGTAAAATTATCAATATTACTATTAATAAAACATTCAAATTGATGATTGGAGAACAGACAGTTTAAAATAATTAAATTCTATTAATCTGTTATACAGACGGTTAACATTTTAGAAAGTACCGCTATAATGGCCACATAAAAATGCCAGTCATCTCTTGTCGTTTATCAATTCGTACACTTTTATCTATCACACATTTACTTATTCTATTTTGAAAAAAAAGTAGTAATCATAAATACCAACTATTGTGGAAAATTACAAATTACGAAAGATAGATTACAACAGTGTTAATCTACATTTTAATAGTAAATGAATTTAATTAGATAAAAAAGACAATAACTTACGCAAATTGGGGTTGTTTATCGTCCATTGATTAGACAGCCAAAAGGACACAAACAACAATAACAACAACAACAATAACAACAATAAAAGTCTTCCTAAAAAATATAGGAGATTAAAAATATTACTATAATAAATAATGAGCGTTCAGATTATTAGAAACAGATAGGAAGAAAATAAATTTAATTACACATTTGGTAATAAATGGTAGTGTTATCAATTAATAAATGTTATAAATGCAATTTATGATTAATTAAACAAGACACATGATTATTTCAAAAAAAATAGAGCCAAATATACACGTGTCGCCTTACTATCTAGTAATTAATTCAATTCAAATTAATTTAATCAATTAATCAAATTAATAAAAATGATGAATTCGTAGCAATTCCATTCAATTTAACCTAAATTGGTATGAATTTAAAAAAATACTATTATATAACAATAAAATAACTTTTTTTATATCAATGGTATGACCCATAATTTACAAAAATTAAACAATTCACTCTCATTGAAATCTGTAAGAGTTAATTAAAGAAACCAGTACAAAAAAATATCGATTCTTAATTATTGATATCTACTCGAAAAACAACTTACCTTAATTATAAATGTAATTTTTTAATAGATTAAAATAATTGCATACAGGTTGTAGATATAAAAATTAGTTGATAAATTTAATTACTTCAAATAAATTATTTAGTTTTTGATTAATTTTTAAATAAATTAATAAAAATTTGATTTGTACTATAGAGCACTTCTCGTCGCCCTGATAGAAGGTGACAAGAAGCTCTTTTTATATTAAAAAAGTACCATCAGCTCATCAGCTGATTATTATAGATTCCTATAATTGACACTTGCTACTTAATTCACAATTTCACCAACAGATGACTAAAATAAATATAATAAAGATTAAATATAGCGCAATCAATAAAGATTTTTAATCATACAAAATAATTTATAGAAATTGTATCACAACATTAAGATTTTTATTTGATAATATTAATGTTATACATGAAACTGTGCACATATAGTTTTGTTTGAAGGTGGCTGTGTACGCATAGCTAATTATAGCTGTTATAACTACAAAATGGCGCGTATTTCAAATATTCAAATGTGTTCTATGATAACAATACCGTGGAGTTGTTGTGAAACAATAATAAAGTACGTTGTGAATGTATCCAATATTGTCAGAATTAAGCGACGCGAAATCTGTGAAACTCCCCCAATTTGAAATTTTGGTGATAATGTAACGGTTAATTGATAAGAATCTTGATGTTTACAGCTGAGTTTCTCTTGAATTAGTCGAATCTCTTCCATTACTTTATCACAAAGTAATATAATCGTGAAACAACCAACCTATAACATTGAAATGTTTATATTCTTAGGTCTCTAAAAAATAGAAATTCTATTATTTACCATATTTATAAGTAGGGTGCCTAAATTGTTGAAAACAGCCGTTCTAGAATCGAGATTAGTGAGAAATTTGGTTGACGCATGTAGAATTGCAGTAAGATAAGTTAACATTTGGAAGATACAAACCATGAAACTGCATAGATATCTTGTACTGAAAATTTCGTTCGTACACTGTACAATTTCGTATAAAATTAACCATGTTGATTCGAAAACAGTAGAATTTTTGAATTGAAGGGTTCTATTGATTGTTTGATATTGTTTCAAGATCAACAATATTGAAATTGAGAAGAAACAGTAATTGTAAAAAATGTAAATTTTCATTGGAAATTTCCCAATGTAATCCTTTGTAAATGACCATAAACCAAAGATACGACTCCAGTGCTGTATTTGGTAACACTCAACACTCAAACAAATTGACATCAATAGAAGAAATTTGTATAAATTATTATTGAATTGCGCTTGTTGCAATTGATTTTTGTACAATTCTTCAAGGATTTTCCTTAATTGATACCATTTAGATGTCGATAAGCATTCATAGATTGTCAAAAGACCGCTAAAATGCTGAAATAAATCGGTCGTAACATTTAAAAAAGATTGAATTTGTGATGAACGTCGATAGTTTGGTATGCGTTGCAATATTGAAATACAAATGGTAATAATTTCAAAGAGTATTAAACAAATACTGATGACTCTTTGAATTCTACAACCATAATTCGAATTACACGGCGTCACCAAAATAAATTTACCAAAATTATAGAATATTTGCCACAAAATTATCTCCATAATAATACACTAGCAACTATACGGAAACACACTAAAATCTTCAAAAAATGAGGTATTGATCTACTGCGGATATCCGGTAATTAATTGATTCTTTTTCCCACTAATAACCAATTAACATTGTTTTCATTACAACAAGTTTACGGAATTTTTAAATTTTGCGCTATATTTGACCAATCAAGCAACAATTCAATTGAATCCGATGATGATTGAAGGATTTTGATTGGTGGACAAACAGCGCCAAATTTAAATCGACATCGAATCAGTCTTTTCGTAAAACAGTACCAAATTGCGCTATGACAATAATAAAATCACAAATTTCCCCACACACAACACACTAAAGTCTTCAAAAAAATAAGGTATTGATGTACTGCGGTTATTCGCTAATTATTTGATTTTTTCCACTAATCACTAATTAACATTGTTTTGATTACAGCAAGTTTACGGAACATTTAAATTTTGCGCTATATTCGACCAATCAGGCAACAATTCAATGGAATCCGATGATGATTGAAGGATTTTGATTGGTGGACAAATAGCGCCAAATTTAAAACGACATCAAATCAATCTTTTGGTGAAACAGTACCAAATTGCGCTATAACAATAATAAAATCACAAATTTGTCCTAAAATATTGATAAGTAATGATTTGTTTAAATCAAAATAACCACCAGCTGTGAATTTTGGTAAATTATTTTCGATGAATTCCATCAAAATTCTCTTATCAATTGTATTGTTTAATTTATCATGAATTATTAACGAATAATCCACTGTAATTTGTGATTCAATAATTAATTGATCACATTTTAGAAGAATTAATGTGATTAAAATCTGGAAAATAATATTTTTTGATAAAGTTTGCTCGTTTATTCATAATCTTACCGATGGTATTGAGACTGCTATAATGATAGCAATTGAGATAAATTGAATATTATTTGTTTGGTAAAACGCTGGGTTAAACAGGTAAAGTTGTATAGTTACCAATAAACGAAAACTATGCGAACCGATACAGTACAACATGTAATTATTAAAAATTCCATTACAACAATCAATGAAATCGTTTAAACGATGGAATCGTTGAATTATATAAAGATTTAATCGAGCTTTCTTTTTACATGCTTTTAATTGATCATTCAAGTATCTGTATTGTTTTACAATTAGATTAACTGTGAGAAATAGAAGATTTGTTGATAGAGCTTTCGTTATACCGATGAACAGTTGAGGGATATATTTTGATGTGAAATCAGCACCTCCTCCTCCTCCTCCTCCAAATCTTATCCAAGCAATGAAAGTCGAAAGGCAACCCAACAGACTTGAAATAATTGCTATGAAATTAATTAAGTTGAAATTATCGTCAATTTCCATCACAATTTCTATATCGTTCTTTAATTTCAACCATTCTGATCGATTGAATACATTCTGTTTTATAATGATTTCATAGATTGCACAACAATTTAATATTGCCATTAATACAGAAAATGTTAAAACTTCAAATCTTGGTCCTATTGCCCAATTTGTTCGTCTGATTTGACCGGAAAATTCACCAATTATTATCAAACCACCGTAAGAGAATTGTAGGAATTGTAATAATCTTATATTCCTTTCACTAGGTACGATTAAATAGAATTGACAAAATTTGTAAATAAATTTCCAATATTTTACAGCCATTTTGATTAAATGACTGGACTACAAACTCAATTGTGGACAATCGAGTTAACGATTGATTCATTAATTATTAACGAAACAAGTTCCTTTATTTATGATTAATTGTTTACAAAAAGTTCATTGTGTATTTGATTCAAGGGTTAAATTAATAATAATAATAATAACTGAAGAGAAATTTTGTCTTTGAAATCCACAATAATTAAAGCAATCTTTTTTATCGTTTATTAAAAGAGCGATTTAAGAAATTTCATGAAAGAAAACGGTCAAAATGCTGTCTTTCTTTGTAAAATTTTGGAGAACTCAAGAATTTGGCTGTAAAATTTTCCTCTCAAGACCACGATTTGTCAACAAAAATAATGTTTCGAACCAAAACGCTTTAAAACCTAGACCAAAAGTGAAATTTCAGCTCGAAAATTCACTAAATAAACACCTTTCATATAGTAAAACTCTCAAATAGAACAGATGACTCGATAGCAAACTTCCCTAGAAAACTGAGCATTCAAATCTAGACTTGAAATCGAAAATTTTCCTCAGTATTATTGTTATTAACATAGAATTAGAAGAATACCGGAATACTAAACGTTTTATGGTTACGCCACTGCTCAAATCTGTTGGTTGAAAATAAATGAGGCCTCAAACTAACTTAATCCACCCCTGTGTTATTTCAACGAAACCTGATTTTATTATAAAAAAAATTATTAAAAAAAAACAAATTCGACTTTAATTAATTGAAAACAAATAAATTATTATTAATTATAGTCAGCAATAATATAAAAGAAATGCAATCAAGTTGTCTATTCTGCAATATTTGACGTTTGTTCTTCGTCTTAGGTCAACTGTCAAGTCAACAGTTATTTGTTTTTTTTTTGTATCGAACTTGTCAAAGTTGTCATATTTGAAAAATTTACAATGCAACTCCTCAATTTTGTTTTAAATTTATTAAAAATTAATAAAAAAATAATATTAATAAATCAAATGAATATTAATTTATTGAATTTAACTGCAGTATTGATTTTCTGTTAAACTAATCAAGACGGCTATTTCCCTCCATTTTTCTTTCATCTCTAGTTACTTCTATAAACCTCTATGGTCTACTTGATAATGTTTTTAATGATTTTAAAATTATATTATAATCAATTTATTTTTATTAATAAATAAACAATGATAGAATAGATATTCTAGAAATTTCATTAGAACATTTTTATAAATAATGTATAAATTATAAAATAAAAAAAAAGATAATGTAACCATGACGTCACCTGGTTACCTGGTATGACTCTGCTTTTAGGAGTAGTTAGACGCGTCCATTCTGTGTGTAGTGGCTTGCGATTTATTCAATTGTCTTATTAGTGGAAAAAATAAAATTAGCAAAACCGTTTCTCTATTATTAACAAAATTGTATTAGAAATATTGGAAATTAATTAAAATTAATTTTTCTTTCTATTTAATTAATGGATTTATTTTCGGGATAATATAGTGATTTTATGTGAATGTTGGTGACATAACCTAATTGACATTTGTATGAAATTTGTTTTCAAACATCAAATGACAGATTTTTGAATGTTGTTGTCATCGGTTTATTGTTGAGAATCCAGCCAGTTTTCCTACACAGATTTTCCACAGGTGAGAAAATTTAATTTTTGGAAATCTTCCTTTTGTACACATACACACACCCACCCCCTCTCCTGTGACGTCACCGTCATATAGTCGATTTTCGTTGCATGTTGACCTAAACTATAATAAAGTTTTCAATTCATTTTCAGTAAAGTTGCTATTAGTTTGATTCTATTATTCATTCATCAAGTTTTCGTCTTATTTATTTATCGAAGAAATACAAGATTTTGTTTTTTGTTTCGTTTTGTTTGATAGAATAGAATCACGTATGTTTGGTACAATTGTCAATTTTTTGGGAATTTTTCAGGCTTTTCCGGCGAATAATTCACAAAATAATGTCGACATCTAATCAATACCATTTTCGAGACTCAGGTAATATCCAAATAACAAAAAAATGACGGATAAAATTTAAGCTTGATTATTTTTGTAGATTCACTAGTAGATCAACGTTTCCAATCGACAAGTAGTGCAGATGAGGATAATGAAACTGGTTCAGATGATGAACAATCTTTATTATATACAACACACCATATACAAACAGTAGAACGTAATAATTACCATCACCATCATCAGACAATACAACAAACAACACCAACAGCAACAACAACGACAACAACAATAAAACGTCGTGGACATTTACCGAAAGATTCTGTGAAAATTTTAAAGAATTGGCTATATGAGCATCGTTTCAATGCATATCCAACGGAAGTTGAAAAGAATATATTATCACAAGAGACAAATTTAACTGTTTTACAAATTAGTAATTGGTTTATAAATGCACGTAGACGTTATTTACCTGAGATGATGCGTCGTGAAGGTTACGATTCAATGCATTATACGATAACAAGAAGACGACGTGTCCGACGTAATGGCGATATTGTCTATCATAAAAACATTAAACAGATACGTATCGATGGTAGTAGTGGTAATGGTAATGGTAGTGAAGATAGTCAATCAGAATATGATGAAAATACGAATGGTTATTGTGAGGATGATGGTGAAAGGAAATTTAATCCATGGCAAGCTGATATACATTATGGATTAACTGTAAATCCAGCTGATCGAGGGTTTGCATCATTATAAAATAGCTCCCTTTCAAATATTTATTATTGTTTGTATTTATAGGTCCGAGACTCTAGAAGTCAGCCATACGGAAGAAGTAGAGAGTACAGATGAGATACCAACAGTTGCATCATATCCATCTAGTTTGGTTATGGTGAAAACAACATCCGGTAAAAATGTTTTATTAAAAGTAGTTCCTCAACAGAGTGGTGATACTAATGTATGGCTTTAAAAATTTATAACGAAAAAAAAATAATGTTTTTGTAAATTTCCAGGCACCAAAAACTTTTGTTTTGAAAACGGCAAAAGTTATAAAACCTGAACCACAACAAATCGATGAAGAAATCAGTATGAATGATAATCAGTTACAATATGATATTGATGATGAGAGTGAACAACAAATAATTTATAATGAAGAAATTGAGACACAAGATGATTTAATTGAAGAAGAACAGAATGTTGTTGATGATGGTACATTTTTAAATGAGGAATTATTCGAAAGTTCTATAGTAACACAAAAATTAGATGATGATGATGATGATGTTGTTATTGTTAATAATGATGATAGTGTTGTTGATCAGATTGATGATGATGATGATGATGGTGAAGTGTTTGTTAATGAAGTGACTTTAGAAGATAATGTAAATGAAGTTACAATAGAGGATGATATAAATGAATTTGTTACAGTTGAACATGATGATGATGATGACGATGATGAAGATGATGGAAATAGTGATATAAATAATGTTATAGATGATGAGAATATTGTAGAAGAAATTGTTGAAGAAAGTACTATTGATATGCTACAGTAATTATAAATTATATTTACATATACATAATATAAATAATATTTTACACATAGATACCTATAAACACACAAAAAACAAACATTAATTAATTTATTTATTTTGCAATAAATTTCTTCTGTTTTTATTTTAAGTCTTGGAAAATATTCTTACATGATGTTGTAAGTTAATTTTGTACAATGTACAATTTATTTTATAAAATAATTTTGATGTAATTGTACCCCTTTACATATTTCTATATATACAGTAGAGGCGGCAGAAATAGAAACATAGGAAAAACATCGACTCCGCGCATCTATACTACTTACATATTAGTTAGAAAGAGATAGAGGGAATCTAGTTGGTCTAAAAATTGGGAACGATGGCGGCTATTACCACCCACCCTTAGTCCTATGACCAAACAAAGTAATTTATTTTGTACGAAAAAATCTGCCTGCATCGACCTTCAAACTTTTAGTTTAAAAGACAACAATAAGCAGGTATCTTTGTCGCACAGTATCCCCTTTATTTCGTGAAACATCCTTCTAAAGAATTATATTACATTACTCTTATTAATTTGTCAAATTCAAATATTTCTTCACTTGTCTAACTTAATAATACAATTAAAAAGATTACTGTTACGCACATTGACAATTAAAATCTTTTCCTTCTATCTCTTTTTAACTAATATGTAAGTAGTATAGATGGGTGGAACAGATGTTTCTCCTATGTTTCTATTTCTGCCGCCTCTATTGTATAAAAAAAAAATGGGAATCATGATTTAGATAGTAAATAGAATATTTTTTTATATGTATATAAAAAAAGCAAGAGGAATTTAATTCACTTGTAATTAACCTTAATTTAACAAGTGCCGTGTAAATTTCCATCGATTTCTTTATTAATAACAATGGCGATAACAATAGGAAAATATACCTTCAACAGAGTAAATATGGAATTATCATTTTTTCCTTTTGGTAATTGAAAGAAACAAATAGAATTAAAGTTATTGATGTCTATTTATTTACTATAACGTTTAAAATTTGACATGTGCCGTACAATTTCTCATGAATTCCATCAATTGGGTTTTCGTCCTTCTTTTTCATCAACAATAGAAAATACAAAATATAGTTTTTTTTTTAGTAAAAATAAACTTGATAATTTTCAATGATTTTATCATCTCACGAATTACATCAGAATAGTATTGTTCGTAATAGATTCTGATGAGAACAATCATCTTTCTCATGTTAACAATTTTGCTTAGAGAAGCGAACAAGACACTATAGCAAAGTTAATTCATTTTCATTAAAATTTTCAATCACAGACATGCCTCTAGTTGATACTAGTTTTACTTTATTTTTTTAAAATCTTAAACAAATCGTAAAGATTACACAACCAGTTTTCTGCTAATTCTAACATTTTTCTCGTTTCTGTTTTAACAACAACATCGATTGGTTGATTGATTCGAATCGGATTGGAATAGAGGGAATTGAGCCTAATTTTCTCTAATAATCGAAGAAAAGAAATTCAATCCAAAACTGCTAAACTTAACAGAAACATTATAGTTGCTGATAATAGAGCGGCTATCGGGACCGTTATCAACCATGCTGAAATTATGTTTCTACAAAGAGATTGTTTAATAATTGTTAATAATAATAATAATGTAAATTCACCTAAATAGACTCCAATCTACGCCCTTTTTAGACGAACTGAAATAACCAACGAAAACAACAGAACCGACTTTACAATGAGTTGTTGATATGGGTATGCCGATTTTACTCGCTAATAATACGGTAAAAGCCGCCCCAATTTCTATGGTGAAACCACTAGAATAAAACTAATTTTTAATTGTTTTAGGATTAAGGGGACTCCGGAGACATTTGTGGATTCGGCGAGCGAAAACAGTCAATTGTAGGACATGTCAAGATGTATGCTCTAAAGCTTTCTATTTTGGAAAAATGTGATAAAATTCTGAATGGCAGAGAAAACTCTTGGACCCTGTTTTCTTCGTAGATTTTCCTTCATTACTGGCTAAAACTTGGCCAATACTATCGATTTTCAATATTTATCAAATGATTTAGATAGCAAATTGAAAGAGCTTCCAAATATTTAAGATTTTTCCCGATATGTTTGTTAGTTTTCCGATAACTGAAGAAAATTTAAAAAAAAATTCCACACGTGATGTCATGCATAATTTTCAAAATAGAAAATCATAACATAAATATGGTCTATTGAAAATCAAATTTACACGTAGATTTTCAAAATATTTTAGATTTAGACGATATGGTTGTGAAGTAGATAAAATTTCCGAAATTTTCAACTCTTCCCTGAAACTCACTCAATTTTCAAAATTAGATTTTAAGCGAGCTCCATGTCCGAGAGTATGATTTTCTATTTTGAAAATTATGCATGGCATCACGTTTGGAAAATTTTTAAATATTTGGAAGGCTCTGTCAATTTGTTATCTAAATCACTTAAACAATGTTGAAAATCGATAATATTGGCTGAGTTTTAGCCAGTTATGAAGGAAAATCTACGAAAAAACAGGTTATCAAAAGTTTTCTCTGCCATTCAGAATTTTATCACATTTTTCCAAAATAGAAAGCTTTAGAGCATGCACCTTTAAATGCTCTATCCAATGCACGCCAATTTTTGATATTATATTAAAAAACAAGCGAGTAATCACTGTTTGAAAATTGGCTGTTTTCGCACGCCGAATCGACAAATGCCTCCGGAATCCTCTTAATTAGCATATTAATATACGTTGATGGTGTGATTGTTGTTAGATCTTCGCCGATAGTTTGGATAACACGCCGTCCCCACAACCATAAGCCTACTGAAATACCGAAACCACCATATAATAGAATATAGAGTGGAGTTTCCGATTTTTGTTGAACTGTGCCTTCTGTATAGATCAACCAGAGTGTAATCAATGGTCCTATAGCGTTACTAAACAATCAACAATTAATTAATTGGTAAGTGGATTGAGATTTAATTGGTATTTACCTGACATCATTGCCACCGTGTGCAAAACTACCAAACATTGCCGTTAAAACTTGTAGAAAACTAAACAATTTCGATACACTCTTATTCTCAACAATCAATTGATCATTGTCTTTAACATGTAAAGTACAAACTGTTCCACTGATTTGATTTTTCGTAGTGGGTTTATTTAAAATCAACGGTACACCGCTACTACTCGGCGATAATGTTGGATTTATATCACTGGTACTATCGATTAATTTCAATTCTTTAGGTCTTGTATGGATCTCAGTCTCTTTAGCTAACATATAACCATTCTTATCATCATCACTATTATTCGTTTGTATTGGAAATATGTATTTGGATGTTGTTATTAGATTATTTTCAATTGCTTGCATTTCGGTATTTTCATTAATTACAGTTAATTGACGTTCGGATAATGCTTGTGAATTACGATTAGATGTTGTTGTACGTTTCGGACTAGTTTCCGGTGATGTGTCAGTTGATTCGCCGATATTGAAATTAACATTCGGTTTCTCATTAACTAAATCATTTTTGATTTTTCTACGTTGCCACGGTACAACAATCAACCATATAATTATCATTGTTATCAGTGCTATTGATAAACTGATTGTAATTGCCAACCATAACGGTATATTATCCATATAGAGTAATTTCGGACCATCGTGGATAATTGAGAAGACATTTACTAATATTGTAAAACTATAAAATAAAGGTAATGATATGAGGCCGGCTTCTAATGGATCAGGTTTACGTAAAATACAATATTTGATTATTGTTAATATCAATACGGATGTTAGTCCACTTAATACCGGTGATATAAACCAGGAACCAACTGAAATTGTGAATTATTCGATAATAATATATTTTTTTTGAATGAAAAATAGAATACCAATTTTGCCCAAAGTGTACCAATGGACACCGTCAGTACCACGCGCCACTAAACTATAACCAACTGTAGCACCGACAATACTATGAGTACCAGATATCGGTAATTTGAAGAATGTTGCCACCATTAACCAGATAGCACTCGATGTTAGTGCACTTAACGAGCCCAACATTAATTCAATTTCACTATTATTATAGACATTTATATCCAATATACCTTTACGCATTGTATCCGATACTTTGTAGCCTATATTTGAACAAAACATACATTTTATGGAAATACTATACCGCCTGTCCCACCTAACTATGGACAGTCTATACCTCGCCTCATTTAATAAAGAATAGAAAAGGGGTTCGAAGTTATTGTATTAGGGTGGTTAATGGATTTCTCCATCTTCTTTTGAAAATCAGTAAATTGATTGTAGGGGATAAGTAATATAATACTGGACACATGAACGGCTGACCTCAACCTCTTATTATAATGTTTTTGAGTTTGTGTTATTTTAATTGACGATTTTCCTGAAATAGGGGTTAAAAGCAGATTTTCTTTTTCATGAAAATTACGAAATAAATGAACGAAAATACGAGTCCATGAAATAGAACTTGACCTTGTAATGTCCACGTTAGCAATAAGTATACCGTGTTGGTGAGTTGAGTGAAGACATAACTATCTGAAACTATCAAACAATCCAGGAATTATGCATATTGTTCATTACAGTGCCGCCGGAATGTTATACAATCAATTGCCAAATTAGTCACCATTAAAAAAACAAGAAGACCGTTTGTTTGTAATGTATTTTGTTATAAAACTAAGAAGACAGCGTAATTTCAACTAATTTATTTATCTTATTTAACAGTTCAACACTCGCAGACACTTGGGCATTGTTCTCTAATTAATATACACATGATTGAGTGTGAATGTTTAGCATATGGATATAATAATTACGTGTTTTCCAAAAAATTTCTGTCATATGCGTTTCGTATTCCTAGAACGTTTAACTCTGCCACTCAATTCTATGGATTGATTAATCCTTATTTTTCTCCAGTTCAGTCTCGTCTCAATCCTATCCAACTCTCTTTAGTTTTATCTTCAATTCTTTAATCAATATGGTTGTTTCCGTTAATATTCTGACAATTATTTACACAATTATGGTAAAAAATTACAATACCTATGAATTGTCAAGGGGAACTTAGCAAATACAGCTATGTCTTCACTGGACTCGCCAAGCCGGTATACTTATTGCTGACGTGGGCATTACAAGGTCAAGTTCTATTTCATTTGTAAACAACAGATACAATTCGTAATTTTCGTGCAGAAGAAAATCAATTTTAGCCCCTATTTCTGCGAAATCATAAATTAAAATAAAATCAATTTACAAAATTATCAGAGATTGAAGTCAGCTGTTCATATGTCCATTATTACATTATTTATCTGCTAATTCTCAGTTTACTTATTTTCGAAAGAAGATGGAGAAATCCATTCATCACCCGAATACTCCTTGGACGACACACTACAATAACTTCGAACCCTTTTTCTATTCTTTATTAAATGAGGGGAGATATATGGCTATAGTTAAGTGGAACAGTCTGTATTAGAGGGAATCATATTTTACCAATTAGTATAGAGCCGGCAATTTCGAAAACTGTAGCCAAACAGCATGCTTGAACGATGGTTAACACTTTAGAGCC
>JAZBGW010000053.1:0-12889 GCA_037464815.1 Mylabris variabilis
AAAAAATGGGGATTAATTGTAGAAAAAATTATTTTCAGTATGTCATCGAATTCGTTATGTTTAATATGCAATGGAAGTTGCGCATCGAGCCGAAATTCCGTGCAAATTTTCAACAAAGAGGTTATAAACGTTTCAAAAATTCTTGTTTACATTCAAAAACAATAGAAATAACAATTCATTTTTGCTTTCGTGTATTTATTTAAAACAATTTCAGATAAAATTGTGTTCAGATGTCGCCCTAGTTGATGTAATATCAAAAATCTTGGAAATTGAATTACAACAAGATCAAACCCATTCACACGTGATTTGTAAAAAGTGCTTCAAATTATTCGATGAGGCTGATGAGTTGGAGCATCGTTTCAAAGAAATCAAAAGTGATTTGGTGAATCAATTTACACAGACTAAAATGCGTCAGAACGGTGAGAATTTACCAAATTTGGATGATGATAGTATGAATGAAACAAATAATGTGGAGAATAATAAGTCACACAATACAACGGAAGCTAATAAAGAGAATGAATTGCCACGTAAAATACTCGATATTCCATCATCAGATGAAGAAACTACACAAGTCAGTTTCTAACAATATGTCCATAAATTATCAGTTAATTAATATCAATTATTGCAGGTGGAGAAGGGCCAATTACAGACAATTGAAGATATCGAAATGGAATTGGTGAAGATGCATGGTGGTATTGAGAATGTTGATGATAATGTTAAATCTAATGATAAACAGGAGAATATAACAATTGAAGATCATCATGAATCATTGGCTAGTTTCACATCGAATGATGGTGAAATTGTTGATTCCGGTGCTGTTGATCATTCATCAGATTCTGATTATGAACCACCTCCAACCACTACATCAACAATAGATGTAATAACTACTACAACCATGACGACAACTAATAATGATCATAAATTAGTCAAATCGGAACCTGGTGGTTTTGGTAGTAATAACAATAACAGTATTAGTGGTAATAATGATTTAGATCGTCCAAATATTTTACGTAAAAAAAGCCTACAAAATGATTTAATTAAAATTAAAGATGAACCATCATCGACTAATTTACAAGTTATGGTAGCGCGTCAAGATTCTCTATTCACCTGTCTATTATGTCAAGGTGATGAAACATTAGCTGGTGATGCACGTTCTATAACAACTCATATGAAGAATGTACACGATGTCCGTTTATATATTTGCGATGTTTGTGGTCAAGATTTCCGTAAACGTAATGAATTATCAGCCCATTTAGATGAACATGTTGCCGCTGAAGAGGGTGATTTCCAATGTGAGGTCTGTAATCGTATCTTTTGTAATTTACGTTTATTTCGTATACATCGTCGTATGCATTATCCACAAAATAAAGCATGGCCATGTGATACGTGTGGTAAAAAATATTCAAGTCGTAATTTATTAGAGGAACATATTAATACACATACTGGTGTACGTCCGTATGTTTGTCAACAATGTGGTAAAGATTTTGCATCAAAATATACATTTCGTGCACATGAGAAAACACATGAGGTACGTCCACGGCCATTTCAATGTAATCAATGTCCAAAAACATTTCTAAGTCAACAAAATTTGGTACAACATGAACGTACACATACTGGTATAAAAGAATATAGTTGTCATTTGTGTGGTAAAAGTTTTGGATCACCACACAATTTAGAAGTGCATTCAATTGTCCATACAGGTTATAAACCGTTTGTTTGTGAAATCTGTAATAAAGCATTTGCACGAAAAGCTGAGATACGTGATCATGAACGTACACATACTGGTGAACGTCCTTATCAATGTGAAATGTGTGGTGCAACATTCTCACAACGTTCCAATTTACAATCACATAAACGTGCAACACATTTTGATGATAAACGTTATGTTTGTATTGATTGTGGTAAAGGTTTTAAACGACGTCGTTTATTAGATTATCATATGAAAGCTGCACATACTGGTGAACGTCCATTTAAATGTAGCGTTTGTGATGCAACATTCGTTTATCCAGAACATTTTAAGAAACACCGTCGAATACATACCGGTGAGAAACCGTTTCTATGTGAAGTATGTGGTAAAGCATTTAATAGTCGTGATAATCGTAATGCCCATCGTTTTGTTCATTCTGATAAAAAACCATATGAATGTTTAGTATGCGGTGCTGGATTTATGCGTAAACCATTATTATATCAGCATATGCAAATACAAGGGCATTTAAATGATACTATTGTTGTAAATCAACCACGTTTAACAACAGACGATGATCAATTAGTTACAGTGAATGCACATGGTGAAATGGAAATTGTTGATCCAATTGCATTAGCTGAAGCTGTTGAATGTAGTAATAATGAGAATGATAATACAATGGGTGAAGATTCAAAATTATATATATCTGAACATGTATTATCAACAGCATCACCTGGAACATCAGTTGGACAACAGGATGGACAAGAGAATGAATCCACTAGTGGATTTGAAACTGTTGAACATATTGTTATTGATGGGCAACAGATTAGTTTTGAGAATGAAGATGATGAAGTTGGTACAACAATAACTGGGGAAACATTAGCTGAAAGTGAAACACAAATTATTGAAACACCAGATGGACCGGTACAATTAGTACGGGTTCGCATACCGAATGAACAAGGTGAAGAAGAGGAAGCATGGATTAAAATTGTTCCAGAATAAATCTATTCAAGTACTGCATATAATACAAATATAGTTACAAGTTTTTAGGATTATTTTTAATTAGTTTTATTTTTAATTATTTGAGTTGCCTAACATTTTAAAATAAAAATGTAACAATTGCAATTTTTATTTCTTTTTAGGCGAAACTGATCGTTTTTTCTGTTGCTTTTTCGAT
The DNA here is from genome assembly GCA_037464815.1 of Mylabris variabilis. Classification (NCBI taxonomy): domain Eukaryota; kingdom Metazoa; phylum Arthropoda; class Insecta; order Coleoptera; family Meloidae; genus Mylabris; species Mylabris variabilis. Next base: position 2,862 of record JAZBGW010000053.1, read on the forward strand.
TTCCTTGATTTCTTTTTAGTAGCTCGTCGAAGTTTCACCGTGGATTGTGGTGATGACGCTTTCGGAAGTGGTTTATTCGTTTCTGGTACTCTAGCAAAACAATCATAAGTTAATTTACTGCAGCTTCTACCTAAAACAAAAAAGAAAGCATTCAGAAAAAAAATCCACGTATTGATGATGAACGTCAAACCATCACAAAACTCCTCCCCACAATTTTCACAAGAAACAACACGCATCTCAACGGCACCTCCCCTGTTTTTAATTTTCCGTATCTGTGGATCTCGGGCGAACTGGCGTTTCTCCACGGCACGTGTCTTCAGCTCTGCTTTCCGTAATTCCACTAATCTACAAATGAGAACTACAACTGGTAAATCTAGCACGATTATTTTTATTGATTTTACCTAGAAAAGAAATTCTCTTCAATTTTAGTTTTAGGTCGAACTGTTGTTAACATTTTCCAATCGATCGGAACATTGGCTAGTTCGTTGATCTTTAAATTCTTCATTTCACGCGGTAACGGATCCAGAAACGTGTACGGTTCCTTGAGTGTTTTCAAATCTTTTTTACTCGATTTAAATTTAAAGTTTTTATCGCGAATCTTGATCATTTCGACATGAACCTTTTCTTGTTTGATTTTAAAATCGGGCACTTTCTCATATAGACGTTTGAATTCTTCTTTAGTTGTAGGAGTGGATTTGGACAAATCGAGAATTGGGGCTGTTTCCTTCTTTTTCGTTAGAAAATCATCCATTCTTGTGTTTGAAAAGGAAAAAACGAAATAAGTGCATTTTTAAAATTGTAAAAATCTAGAAATGTCTACACTTTTTTTGAGGTGATTTTAAAAATCACAAATTATTTTCGGTTGTAGTATTTCTCGTTGTTGACGATGATAGACTCGGTGTACGTGGTGATTTCTCCCATTGTTCCCGTTTTATCAACAAATCGTTATGTAGACTTGACAATTTATCGATTACGTATTCCGTATTTTCTAAATTTTGACTGCAATTCGGTAATATTTGGTCGCGGCTCGTCGATAATGGCGGTGAATTGTGTTCTATTTTTAAGATATCAATCCGACCACCACCGCTACAATTACATCGACAACAACATCGATGTTTCTCGCTATGATGGTGATAATAAATCTGTTCTTTATCGGTTTCTAATGGTACAATTTCTGTTTGATACATTCGTATATTTCTTGTGAAATAATTATCGTTTTTACGCCACAGTGCTCGTGTATGGTGACGTTTGTCGGTGTAGTTCTTTTTACGATAACTCCTAGGACTGTTCGTTTGACTATCATCACTGGAATTATCTTTGGTTGTAGTATCGCGGGTTTTCAGACGCAGTTTCCGCCGCTGGTACAACGGATCCTTTTCGCTTTGTTTCAAATAACGAGTCGGCGGCCGGTTTGCGTTCCATTTCGGGCGCTCTTCTACGACTTTTTGTTTTCTGCTCGTACTCCGATTATCATAATCTAAATTTGTTAATTTTTCTTTAATAAATTTCGCTTCATTATTGTTGTTAGTATTATTATCAATAACATCAGTTTGAGTACTAGAATCACACATGTTTCGGATTCTATTACGATATTGTGTTGGGGTTAATAGTCGATTTTCTGTACGTGGCGTATCTGATGGGACTAGAGGTACAGCTATCGGTATAGTTGTTGTAGTACCTAGATTTGAAACTACAACAGCATATTGTAGATTCTGTAAATTTTCAATAGGTGTTTGTACGACAAAAGCTAAATTATCGTTTCTAGGCGTTGCTTGTAATATTTGTACAGAAGCTGGAATTTTATTATTGTTAATATTATTAGTAATTGAATTTAATGTTTCAGTTTTCTTCTCGTTTACAGATTTTGGTCGATTATTCTTTTCTAAATCCAAATTATTACAAATCTCATTATTTAAAACTGTTTCTTGTTTCGTTAACGCAACCTCTTTCTCTATTATTTCACCATTATTGTCCTGTTTTTCTTTGATAATATTACAAATTTTTGTTTCATTTTCTTCTTTCTTGTTTTGTTTCAACAATTTCAATTTGATTTTCTCCAATTGCGCCTCTTTCTCCGCCTGCTTTAACGCTTCCTGTATTGCTTCTTTCCGTTTTCGTTCACGTTCCTGTTTCTCTCTAATCAACCGTAATTCCTGCTCTTTACGTTGTCGTTCAATCTCTTGTTCACGTTCAATTCGTAATTCTTCCTCGCGTTCTTCACGAATTCGATTCTCACGTTCTTGTCGGCGACGTTCTTCACGTTCCTCCAATTGTTGTCGAATTGCCTCCTGGTGTGCCAGTGCAATCTGACGCTTATTTTCCCGTTCAGCCAATTCGATTGAATCAACAGGAATATTTTGGCCGCGAATAAAGCTCCTGGAAAAAACATTAAAAAGTGTTTTTTTATTTTGTAATATATAATTTTATACCGGGTGATTCATGTAAAACGATTTTTTTATGGCAACTCTCATTATTTGTCGATTTGAAAAATGTTTCAGGGATTGAGGGAGGGTCTCTGGAGATCATTTTAGCAAAGTTAGAACTTCGTAATTCATTTGGAACGCCCATTTATGACAATGTCGTGATTTTTAAAAACTAGTCAAAAACGTAAAACGATATAGAATGACTCGGTGATCCTTCCAACTTTATTTTTTTTATTTTTCCCCATTTTTTCTGAAACAGTTGGGAATGCTTCGCATTTTTTATAAAATCTGATGAAAAAAACAAACAAAAAAATCAACGTTAAAAGGGTTTCCGAGTCATTCTTGGTCTTTATGTGTTCAGCTCATTTTTGAAAATCGCGATCTTGTTCATTACAAGCGTTTTTAAACCAACTTTCAAATGACCTACGAGGTTCTATCTTTACTAAAATCTTCTCTAGGGACCCTCCTATCAACCCTGGTGGAAATGAGTCTCGAAATAACTCGGAATAAACATTTTAAAAGTCTTATTTTCTCTGCAAATCTCTGAAAAAGTCTTAAAATGGAAATAAATTCTAATGTTATTATTATTATTATTATTATTAGTATTAATACTAATATTTTAAGACTTTTTCAGAGATTTTCAGTCTTATTTCCACCAGGGAATCCTTGGAATATCTTATGAATCGCCAAATAATGTGAGTTGCCGTAAGAATTGTTCGCCTTACGTAAATCACCCGGTATTAGTGCAAGTTTACTTATGAATGGGATTGCTGTAACTGGTGTATGATCGATCATCGATCTCGTCGTGTTGCGGCGATTCAGCTGGTGATGAATTTGAAACGACCACGATTTCTTCGTCGTTTTGTAGGCCACGTTTCACCCAATTTGGTGGTTCGTTCTCATCTTTCATCTCCCAGAAACGTTTCTGGTCTTTCCATTTTGGTCGATCATCTTTATAACTTGAAGAGGATTCATAACCGGATTGATTCCAATATTGGATTGTTGATTGCATTGTTGTATTATCACAGTTTTGATTAAAATTATCACTACCATAACCGGAAGTCTCACCACCTTTGTCCATATCACTACGATCAGTGTTATTATTGTATTGATTATTCTTGTAAAGCGGGGGTAGACTAGATCGTCTATTATTATTATTTTCATTAGTGACAGTAATATCTTTGTGGAAGATTTCGTCGTTATTGCCGGCCGACATTGAAAATTTCCCCACATGCCGATTTCTAAAACAAAATGTTCTTATTTTAAATTTTTTTAAATGTTTAATTGCTAACCTTTGCAACGATGATGGGTTATTATGGATTTGTGCATCTTTTGGAGTATTCCATGGTGTGCCAGTTAATGCAGCAAGTTCTTCTGTAAATATTTGAAATAATTTTTGGCAATAATATCCTATTAAATTACCTCTCTCTTTAGCCCACTGTTGTTTCTTTCGTTCGATTAACGATAATGGTTTGTTGAAGTTTATAGACATTAAGATTTATTGGATTTTTTTAACAACTTGGCAATTATATCGTTTCGAATATGATTGCAAGCTAGAATTGTTTACTTCATTTAACAATATAACAGTAGAAAAAAATAGTGTAGACATTTCGTTTAAGTAACGTATAACTAGAAAACTACCGGCATAATTCTAATTGTGCAATAAATTAGGAAACAGGTGAGATAATTGATTTGAATTGTTTTGCAATTAACTAGAATCAATACTCACCTGTTAATGAAGCAATTAAGACGACAATCGATTTACAATTTATTCTGTTTACACTGGAATAAGTGAAAGTGTGTACTGAAGAATCACGATATAATATGTGTGGATATATTAACAATTCATCTCTTGTATTTGATCAATGCCGTATACTTCTCTATAGCAACGACCAATGCAAACATCTCTAAAAAAAATGGGGTGAACAACCCATTTCACCACTACCACTATCAGGATAATAATTTATTGAACACAATTCTAGGAAAAGAAAATCCGATTTTTTCTTATCACATTGATCATTAAACTTTAATTATTTTATTCCTGATTTGAAACGAGGCTAATTGTTGTTGTTATTGTTGGTGGTGGTGGTGACATACTTGCAAATGTAACGACGACTGTCTTGGCAACAAAACAATAAGGAAAATCGAAAAGATGAATTATGTATCTGGTTTACAGGTCAAAAATTGTATAATTTATTTTGACCTACTTGCCGTCAATTAAGCTATAATACTTGTAATTACACGCGTTGATAATTGGGTCATATTTCGGTTTTTCTTGTGGAAGTATTGGAGTAAAAATAGAAGTCTTTGATCAATCACGCGATTCATTGTTAATAGATGTATTCAATATAACTGTTCACTATATCACCTGTGCATTGAGAGAGGAAAAAAACAGTAGTGAGAGGTCATCAAACTAGAAATGAAACGAATTCTATTAATCAAAACTATCAATTATAATATCTATTAAACTAATAATCCTCCTATGATTTATTTCTAATCCTTATAACATAAATAAAAGAATTCATGCAAAACAGTAGTAAATTGGTCCCATAAAAGCACCGCTATTCTTATAAACCAGTTGTCGATTAATCTTTGTGTATGTCAAGTTGAACAAATACTAACACAGACCGATTAAAAACATTAGGCAATGCGAACGACAATCATTGCATTTATAGTATTGATTAGCGGCCGAAATGCCCGATATATTCTGCCAACAGTACCTGATATTGTTCATCCACCAATACCAGATGACGGTATGTTTTATTTATCAATAATTAATCCATTAATTTTTTATTTTCTTAATTAACATAATAATATAGTACGAAATAATGAAGATGTACAATACATGATGGAGAATCCGGATCCGGAAATTACACCCGGATTATTTCAAGGCGACATGGCTATGACGAACGACATTTACAATTATTGGCGTGTCGGGATACGTTGGGATGTCTTTCCAGAGAAATTGTGGAATAATGGAACAGTACCATATGTTATCAGTCCATTATATGGTAATAAATCAAATAATTTCTTAACAATAATATTGTAATTTTTGTTTTGTAGAACCATCGGAACAGGCGACTATCTTGCAGGCGATCCGAACAATCAATTTGATGACTTGTATACGTTTCGTACCATGGAATGGTAAATCCAAAGATTATCTTTTAATATGGCCGATTAAATATCCGAAAGGTTGTTGGTCGTTTGTTGGTAGATTCGGTGGTGCACAAATTGTTAGTCTTCAACCACCGGATGGCCATAGTCCAAATTGTTTAGGTACAGAAGGAAGGGCCATACATGAATTGATGCACGCCCTCGGTGTCTTCCACGAACAATCTAGATGGGATCGAGATAAATTCGTCAAGATCCATTATGATAATATAATTCCACGTAAATTTCTCTCAATATAAAAGTATTCAAAATGGAAATATAATCAAATTTGAATTTTAGAATACAAATCTAATTTCGATAAACAAAGTTTGGAAAATACGACGTACAGTTTCGAATACGATTACGATTCAATTATGCATTACGGCAGGAATTTCTTCAGTAAAGGTAAAGGCAAACCAACGATAACGGCACGTATGCCTGGTGTAAAAAAGTTGGGACAGCGTAGGGCAATGTCAAAAGGTGATTGTTTGAAATTGAATGATCTTTACAATTGTTTTGATAATCCAAGATTACGACGGAAATACTATACGATATGTCAATTTTTGGGCGTTTAAAATACATGTTATTTCAACAATAATAAATTTATTTATTTATTTACTCATCAGTTTCTTCTTTCTCATCCATTACAAGGTTGTTATCATCATATGTGATAATTTGTGGTTGATCAAAGAAATTGCGCGGCATAAACAAGGTTGGAGCAGGCCAGATTTGATCTAAAATTAAACATTTTTCAATAATAGAATAATTGGCCAATGATGAATTGAAATACCGGAAATTGTTCTCCGTTCAATTTGATTGGCATGTAAACTGAAATCAATTAATGTTTCTAGATAAGGTGAATTTAACAAAAAATCGAGTACATTTGCTTCCGGCATGTGCTCAACCAGTAATAGATTACCATTCTCGTAACATTCAGCGAAACTATGAAGTTTTAATATGCAATGTTGTAAAACATTTATTGTTGTTTCTGTGTTCTCGCTATCATCCATATTGACATCGAAACTCGATGACGGCGGATTACTATTACAGCAAATCCAACTGTTTACCATACGCTAGAAAACTGTCTATTTAAAATTTCATAAAAACAATCTGGTAATGTATTACGTCCAAAATATTATGGATAGAGATTACAATTTTATTACGTTGTAATTTGTTACCAGCACGATCGATTAAATATTTTATTTGGTAATGTATATCATTGTCTGCACCTTCAACTAGTACACAAAACATCATATCGTAGTATAATAAAATTCCAGATAATTGTTCTGTAAAAGTACCCGGCATTTGGTTTCGTGTTACATCATTGAGTATTCTAGCAATTTCATGTTTATCATCAAAAGAATGTTCGCCTATAAATATGACACGATTGATGAAAATTTTCTAAAAATACATAATTATACGTAAGAATATTTTGATTATTTAATATACTCGTTGTGCAACTAGCAAATTTTCTAATTGTACATCCAGTAATGATTTATGAATAGGCTCAATAATTGTAGGCTCTTTATGTTGTTCCATTATTTTCTAACAAACTGATGTTTTTGGTATCCTTGACAATTAAATGACATAAAATCAATGAAAGGCATATGTAAGATAAAAAACACACATCATAGAAAATGTTTTTATTTTTCAAGTGTTGAATCGCGAAAATAAGGAAATTAATGTCCATTCCAATAATTCATCACAGTTACAGAAAAAAAAGATTTAATTACATTACATAAAAAAGAGAAAAACAAATAATCCTATTATATCTCATGAATAAACACTATGCACTATGTCGTCGTCATCATGCATTTATGAAATAAATTAAATACGTTAATATTTATAATTGTTTTTTCGACGCACGTGGAATGCATCTGAGGAGAAACAAATACTGACGTCAAGCTGGTTGATTGTTCACAATAATTAAATTAAATTAGGAAAAAAAAACAATTTCAATAATCATCATCATATCCATTATTTCGCGATCCACCATTTGCAAATCTTGTATGCTTTACTGGTGGTCCAGCATTTTCTCTCCCTCTAAAACCATTACTGTAACCGAAACTATTACCCCAACGGCTACCATTGTTTTTACCACCAAAACCGCCGCAACGTTTAGCCATTTCTGACAGTTTAGGATTTACTACCTGTTAAAGAAATAAAATAATGTTATCAATTTAAATATTAAAACAAAGATGTTGAGAAAATTGAGGATGGGTAAGCTCCATTAAGAAAGCTAAAATGGACACCGAAGGCTTATTTTCTCATTTAATATACCTTTCTATGCATATCATGCTTTGCTACTGAGATTAAGCAAAGACATGCCAAAATAGAAGGATAAAATTTTATATAAATAATGTTAGTCATAGGTATAGTGTAATTACCTGGTTTGCTTCTTTCAATACGGACACTAAATCTTTAGCTTGTCGATAATTGGATGGTGTGAAAAATGCATATGATGTACCAGTTGTATCTGATCGTCCAGTTCTACCAATTCTATGAATATAATCCTCTGATGAATTCGGATAGTCATAATTTATGACATATTTAATGCCTTCCACATCTAAACAGAATTTAAAATTAGAACAAATCCAAAGAATCTCAAAAATTTAGCAAGACTTTAAAAAACGAATTGTAATTTAATGATTTGCAAACAAAATGAGATTAAAATCTTAGTAAATTAAAAAATAAATGCCACTTAGCAACAATGTTGCGAACGTTCACATGTGTAAACGTTTGCTTTATTACAATGTATAAATAATTGTACATAATTACATTTACCTTGTTGCTAAATTGTTCATTAAATGTATGATTAAATAAAAAAATATTAAGAATACTAACCATGAATCGAGTTTCATCTTCAAAGTTGTGAGGCATTTACAACAAATTCATCAAACACAGCTATAGTAGCAAAATATGGCTGCTGCAGTGATGTTTTGAGCGCATGATGGTGTCACTTTTCTCGATTTTTTTATTTTTTTAGGATAAGCGCGCTCTATTTAAACACTGCAGGACCGACAGGAAGACAAAAAAAATTGAATGACATTTGTTTGAAACCAATTATATGGAAAATTATTGACTCGGGCGTCCCCTTCTAATGATGCAGATACAAAAATTATACAATCCATAGCTTTTTTGATCTTATACCAAGAAGGGGAAACATCGTCGTCGATACCATCGAAAACGAATATTCGCGAAATTTACAAACACGTGCCACCTTTAATGTGTTTTTACGATTTTTTTTTACTTTTATTTTGGTCTGTAATAAACATCAAATCTTCCATCGGTCTTCTACCTCCTCAACTGATCTACCTCAGAGCGGGGTAGCCAGCCAGAGGCACCGCAAGACAGAATTGCATCCTTAACAAGAACGCAAAAAAGGCGTAATAATTTTAGCTGATGCGCTAAATACGCTCATCCTGCATGTGCCTCTGAAACAAACAAAAAAAGGACAACCAGACTGATTAATTAATGTTGTTTCTATTAAAATTAAACTTAAAAACTAGAAAAATGTCCTGTTCATAGTAATCTTGATTAAATTATTTTGGAAACATTACCTTACAAATAAAAAACTAAAAACATGGAAGAATAATAGAAAAATTGAATCCATTTTCGTTGATGTAGATTAAAAAAAAAAAGAAATATAAAACCAGTCTGGAAAATCCCCCAAATGGTGCTACTATGCTATAATTTAAATATTTTGTTTTGTGTTTATCGATGATATTGAAATGTAAAAAACAAAAACTGATGAATTTCAATAAAACTGAACATGGTTAAATTCCAACGAATAAAAAAAACCGCGAAACTCAACATTTAAATATATAGTGATTAAACGAGATAGATAAACTTACCCAATCCCCTGGCAGCTACATCTGTTGCTATTAAAATTGATGATTTCCCATTACGGAATTCTCTTAAAACATAATCGCGCTCCTGTTGAGATTTATCACCATGCATACAAACAGCTGGCCAACCATATCGACGCACTGTTCTTGTTATGCCTTCAACTTTTTTCTTAGTTTCTACAAAAATTATAATTTTTGCACCAGGCTCACCGTTATTACCAATTTCTTGCAAGAGATTATTTAGTCTGAAATTGATCAAAGATGACAAAATCATTAAAAAAATTGCCATACATAATTGAAAATTCAAATGAATTTATAAAAAATTGTTCAGGTCTTCTTAGAGGATTAAAGGGTGTGTATGTAAAAACATCACGGTTTTCTTCAGACACTTTCTCATCATGTAAATATTTCTTAATAATTTAATTTTTTTTACGAAATGTATACTTACTTTGTTTCTTTTTCATGTTCTTGACAAACATCTACAATCTGTAAGATGTTGTGATTTGCAGATAGTTGCAACGACCCAATATTAATTTGGATGTAATTATTCAAGAAGTCTGATGCTAATTTTTTAACTTCCTTTGGCCATGTAGCTGACCACATCAAC